>CAUYRH010119226.1:0-15627 GCA_963574655.1 Perodicticus potto
AGTGGCACTATTGGCTCAGCGCCTGTGGCTCAATTGGCTAAGGTGCCAGCCACGTACACCTGAGCTGGCGGGTTCGAATCCAGCCCAGGCCGCCAAACAACAATGATGGCTGCAACCAAAAAATGGCCGGGCATTGTGGCGGGCGCCTATAGTCCCGGCCACTTGGGAGGCGGAGGCAAGAGACTCGCTTGAGCCCAAGAATTGGAGGTTGCTGTGAGCTGTGATGCCACAGCACTCTATCCAGGGTGACAGCTTGAGGCTCTGTCTCAAAAAAAAAAAAGCTGGGCATTGAGGCAGGCGCCTACAGTCCCAGCTACTCAGGAAGCTGAGGCAAGAGAATCACCTAAGCCCAAGAGCTAGAGGTTGCTGTGAGCTGTGACGCCACAGTACTCTACTGATGGCAACAAAGTGAGACTCTGTCTCTAAAAATTAAAATAAAAATAAAGTATAGAACTATCCATGTCATCTCCTATTTCACGGCCTTCTGTGCACCCCTATGTTTACAGGACACAGCCTAAACTTCTTAGTGTGTAGGGCTGTGCAGGTCACTAGCCCTCAGCTCACCTGCATGGCCCAACCCCTTTCTGGGAGAATCCCATCCTGTACTCTACACTCTGTGGGCTCCTCAGGGGAGCCTGCTCTGTCCTCCATCCATTGGGAACACTCTTGTCCTTGCCTTTAGTGCTTGACTTGGCCTTCTTCTATTCCTTCTGCTCTCCTTGGGTTGGACATCACTTCTATCTGACACCCCCATCCCAAGCTCTATTTGGTGAGGTCCCTTGGTTTCCCACCCTCTGAATTCCTCTCACTCCAACTGCCTGATGACTCATCTCCTGCACTGAGGTCTACAAGGGCAGGGCTGAGCTCATTTCAGTCACACAGGGCCAGATACTCAAGAAACACCTTGAGAAGAATCTGATCTAGGTAGGCTGGGCCCCATTCCAGTGGGCCGTGGTAGAAGGATACAAGACTGGTGAAGCCTGCTGTAGCAAGCTGATGTCTTCAGCTACAGGGAAGAGCATGTCATAGTCCCGAAGGAACCTGTGGGGTGGAGAGCAAATGAGAAAGACAGGGCTGGGACCACATGGACACTGTTCTGTTGCAGGGCATTTCCTGTGTCTGTTGCCAGGACCTTAGAGTTGGGGTGAGCCTATGGTGGGGGCTCTATAATGTGAGGCTTCATGGGGACTGATGGGAGGACATGAGCCTGTCCCACTGCTAGTTCTAGGTTAGTCACACTCACCTCTTCTCCTGCAGCAGGGAGCTGAAGATCTGGAGAAACTCTTCAATGAAGCCCTGAACACTGTCACAGCTGGAACAGGACACCAGAGAAGATGAGCCCACATAATGCAACAGGATCTGAAGTTCCCTTTCATGCCCGCCCTGCCCCTCTGCAAAGCTGTGGCCCATTAGGGCAAAGAGACATTTTTCTTGATTTCTATCTGTTTAGCCAATCCCAGAAAAAAGGAAGAGGCCAAGGTGAAGTAACAGAAACTCTCCTTCTGGGTTCTTCCAACAGGATCAATTCTCAAGGGCTTACCTGCTTTCCAGAATGGGAAGGAGGCAGATCTGGTGCAGGATTATGTGAAAAATCTCCATTAGCTTCTTCCTGGAATGGGATAGTCTCTGCCATAGGTCACCCAGCAGCCTTTGAAGGCCAGAGAGAAAAAAAGAAAGAGATTCAGGAGACAAAAAAGCACCAAGGGCAGCAGTTGCTCCCCCAAGCCGTTGTAGGTGCCTCCCTAGGGCAGAGAAGGCCTCAAAATTCACTGCTGAGAGCATCTGGCAAAAGGCTATAGGCCAGGAATGGCCATCTGGTTCCAGAGCTGCTTCTCAGTTCAAACAGTGGCTCAGGAACCAGCAGGCTAGTCACCTAAGAGCTTGAACAATGCCGAGGAGCAGGTTTTAATGCAGGGCCCAGCCATCATAATGTCTTTGAAGCCACAAGGTTAATGGACTTAATAGCCTAGGTACATTCAGGACTGTGAGACGAATCTCCTTTGTGCTCTTTTGGTAACATTGAACTCTCTACTTGTCACAATCTTTCTCCTTTGGTCCTTTCACAATTCCTTACAGAGCACTATTTTGTTTTTTAATCTTAAGAATTAAAAAAAAATGCAGTGGCCAGTAGGCAGTGAGGTAGGGACACATAAGCCTAAAACTGCATGATCCCTGGTCCTACTCACTGTCCTAGAGAAGGGATGGTGAAGTCTGGGGAAGGCAGAGCCCATGCTTGGGCCTCTCTTTCCCAAAACCACATTCTAAGTTTAGTCCCCGCCTCACTTGCTATCTTCAAGCCTCCTCTTCTTAACTGCAGACTCCATTTCAGGAATTGCCACTTCGTAAAAGGAAGCTAGCCTGTGGAGGCACACATGGGTAAAACTGGATTAGTTTATAAATGTCACACTTCATGAGAAAGTCAAAGCAAAAACAAGCAAGTAGAAGAGTCCATTTCCTGTTTCCACACAGTTTTCTCCAAGGATTCCCCTGGTTCCTCCCTGTACCCACCCCAGATTGACCAGTATGGCTAATCCCAGGAACAGACTCATGGGAAGTGACTTGTACCTGTGTCCCTCATTCAAATGAGAAATCAAGGCCTAGATAGGCTCATTCTAACACAGTAACCAAATAACCACCCAGAACTCGCTGAAGTTTGAGAAATAAATACATTATTCTTTTTGTTTACTCAAAAACTGCCAGCTTTATGTGCACAAAAATGTGCATTTATATAATAATCTTTCTTAGATTGGTTATGTGATAGAAAAAGCTTTAACTTTGGCAACAAAAATAGTTTTGGCATGATTTGGAATCTTTAATCTTTGGAATCTTTAAAAATTGTTTGTTATTTTTATTTTTTTGAGACACAGTCTCGCTCTGTTGCCCTGGGTAGAGTGCTATGGCATCATAGTTCACAACAACCTCGAACTCTTGGGTTCAGGCTATCCTCTTGCCTTAGCCTTCCAAGTAGCTGGGACTACAGGTGTCTGCCACAACACTCAGCTAGTTTTTCCATTTTTAGTAGAGACAGGGTTTAGCTGTTGCTCAGGCTGATCTCAAACCCCTGAGCTCAAGCAATCCATCCACCTAGGCCTCCCAGAGTGCTAGGATTATAGGTGTGAGCCACCGTACTTGGCTTTAACATGAAAATGTCAACACAACATTTGTATTTGTTTATAATAGGCTAAATGTTCTCATGATTTAAATGCAGCATATTTTGGGGAGGGAGGAGGGGAGAGAGACTCTCACTATGTTGCCCTCAGTAGGTAGAGTGCCGTGGCATCACAGGTCATAGCAACCTCAAACTCTTGGGCTTAAGCGATTCTCTTGCCTCAGCCTACGAAGTAGCTGGGACTACAGGCACATGCCACGATGCCCAGCTAAATGCAGCCTTTTTTACATTCGTCTGTTTGTTTGTTTATGAAGAGAGTCTTGCTCTGTCAGGTGGGCTGGAATGTCATGGCCTCAGCCTAGCTCACAGCAACTTCAAACTTCTGGGTTTAAATGATACTCTTGCTTCAGCCTTCCGGAGGGCTAGGAGTACAGGGGTGAGACACTGCCTGGCCTTTTACATTGGTTTATGAGTTAAGTCAGTTAGCCCCGTTTCTGTAACTTTTTAATTAATTAATTTTCTTAATACAAGGTTGCTATGTTGCTCAGGCTGATGGTTCAAACTGTCAGACTGAAGTGATCTTCCTGCCTCCTCCTGCTGAGTATATGGGATTTTAGACACCCAGCTTATAACTTTTATACAATTAAAAATGATAAATAATAAAAAACAAAAGAAAACAGCTACTATTAGTTCCCTACCTCCTAGGACAGCAAACCAGAATCCTTCTCTCTCATATTCATACCTGGCACTGTGTAGCCAACCTTATGTCTCACCTCAGGGACTCCACACATACCCCTTTCCCAACTCCAATTCTAACACCTCACCCCAGCACCCAGCCCTCCCACAGATTAACATTCTCACAGCCCTCTGGCTTCCTCTCAGGCCATAGTTCTCCACATCTTCCCTTTCCTTCTCCCACTCTTGGCAGCATTCCAGACCTATCCCCTCCCTATGCACTTCCAGGCCTTGCTCACCCACAGGATTGCTCTATCCCAGGACTAGAAGCAATGCACCTGGAACATGTCGCCCTGACAACCAAAAACATAGTTGCCTCTGTTCTATGGGTGTAATTCTTTCCCTGAAAATTTTACACTTCCCAAAGCCAGAACTGTGGCTTTAAGTGCCTAGGACAGTGCTCAATTTTTCAGCAGGCACTCTATAAATAATTGTCAATTGGCTGGTTTCTGGTAACAGCTATCCTACTGGAGCAGAGGGTAACTAAGCCAAAAGAGGCAGGCCCTACTAGGCTCATAGTATATCATCAGAAGAAGACAGAGAGGGCAATTTGGCCCAAACAGGTTCAGTTGTTGCCAGGATACATTGCTGGTGGGAGGGTAAACTGGAACAATCCCTATGGAGGGGGTTTGGCAAGATCTATGAAAATTAAAAATGCATATACCATCTGTCCCTCCAATTTTACTTCTAAGAATTATTCCTCAGATATACTTGCAAAGGTACAAAATGATGTGTGTGCAAAGACAGTGTTTGCATTATTTTTTTGGTAATAGTAAAAAAAATCCAAGAAAAAAGACCTAAAGCACTATCTATTCACACTGTCTGCAACTACATACCTGCCATACCAAAGACAGAGGGTGCTTCATGCACACACAGTTAAGCACAAAAGTAAAATGCACATAGACATGTAATACTAATATGCCAGCATAACTTTTTTTTTTTGAGACAGAGTCCATATTGTGCTTGGTAGAGTACTATGACATCACAGCTCACAGCAACCTCAAACTCTTGGGCTTAAGCAATTCTCTTGCCTCAGCCTCCCAAGTAGCTGGGACAATAGGTGCCTGCCACAACACCCAGCTATTTTTTAGTTGCAGTTGTCATTGTTATTTAGCAGGCCAGAGCCAGGCTCGAACCTGCCAGCTTCAGTGTATGTGGCTGGTGCCTTACTCACAGAGCTATGGGTGCCAAGCCAGCACAAAAATTTTTTAAAGGGGGCAGACATATAATGTGTATATTTGCTCATATATGCATATGTTTATGTGTATCTCTGGAAAATTCCACAAGAGAATTAATGACAATAGCTGTGTGTGAGGAATAGTACTGGAAAGGGAGATTTTCCACTATGTATTTTATACTTTGTGAGTTTTGAACCAAGTGAACGTCTTATTCATAAAATTAAAAGAAAGAGATCTACCCAGATATTCTTGGGTAGATGTGAGAAAAATGAAGAAGATTGTTATGAAAGGGACCAGCAACCGAGCTTCTTGAGCCACTGTAACCCCTTTCAAAGAGTTTTCGGGAAAAGAGATGGCTGCATTTACTAAGAGGGTATGTTCCCATACTGACTCCAGCACAATCTGAATAGGCCAGGCCAGCCCCAGGCCGTTTGTGGGTCAAAGGCAATGTCATTTTCAGTCAAAAGTGCTTCCCTTTCTTTTCACCCCTGCCTCTGCAGCTCCTTGCAGGAAAGTCAGCTCTTCCAAAACTTATACCCATTCTATCTCCAAAGACCCTTGCAAGCGCAATTTGTGCCACATTTGGGGAGATGCTTGAACGAAATGGGAAAATATCTATGATAAGTGGAAATGAGTAGAGTACAAAATTCTAAAACTAGTGTGATCTCTCATGGTGATATCAATTTCCAACTTTTCCGTATTTTCCAAATTTCCAATAAGCATGTGCCACTTGCTATCTACAGTTCCATCTCAACATCTTTCTTCTGGGGAAAATGCTGATCAACACTTTATTCTAATACTCTCTGGGAGGCTGATCAATCTTAAAGCCTGACTTTCAAAAGCTGGGGAACCAGGGAGGGGTCATGGCACCAGCTCCCATCTCCGGCACATGTCAGTGCTAGATAGATGTTTTGTTGAATGGGAAAGTAAATGACAGAATGGATGGATGACTGCATGAATGAGGTTGGGCAGCTCCCAGAAAGTGCTGTGAATGGGAGGGAGAGATGCCTGGCAAGAGTGACAATCAGAGGCACTGAGAACTGGCGTGTTGCTGGACGATATGCAGACTGCCAGCCCCTTTACTACGGCCTGGGAGCCCATGCCCATGCTCCCCTTTCTTACTGAGCAAGGAACAGATGCTCATGGTGCCAAGTTGGCAAAGTGTTGTCCTCCACCCTGTCCCATAGTCTCCTCCATGTCTGTCTTCATCCCAGCAGCATCTTTCTGTGACTCCAATGGCTCCTAGCTGTCTGTAGAATAAAGACCCTGCCAGCACATTCAAAGCTCCTCCTGATCTGACTTCTACTGACTTACCCAAAGTCAGCTCTTGTTGTTGCTGGCTTGTTTTCCTGCTGTCCTGGTGTCCCCACACTGTGCCTCCTGTTGCATTCTATTCCTTGGCTCTCCTCAGAACATACTTTGGGCCTTTGCCTATTATACTTCACTTACTTAGCATGCCCTTCCTGCCACTACAGCTTTTCTTTGTCTGGAAGATTCCCATTCATTCTTCAAAACTTACTTGATTGATTGACTGATTGATTGAAAGGGTCTCACTCTGTCAGCCAGGCTGGAAGGCAGTAGCCTTAACTCCTGGGCTCAAGCAAACGTCCTGCCTCACCTTCCCAAGTAGCTGGGACTACAGCCAGGCACTATCATACTCAGTTTATTTTTTCTATATTTTGTAGATATAGGGTCTTGTTATGTTGTCCAAGTTGGCCTCAAACGATCCTCCTGCCTCAGCCTCCCGAAGTGCTGAAATTACGGGCATGAGCCACCATGCCTGGTCTTCAAGACCTCTTTTAAGGGTCTCTTCCTGGCCCCTATCCTTGTTGTTTCCTTGTGTGTGTTCTGCCCTGGGCTAGATGTTAAAGTCCTCAGATCATTTCTTATTATCATACCCTGTGCTTGCACATAATAGGGGCTTTGAAAGAAAATGATGTGAAACTAAAACTACCCTTGGTTGTGTTATTGGTTTTTTTTCCTTCCCTGTCCTGTTCTTAGCCAAAAATGGGAATGCTTCTAAAATGCTGGCTCCATGCAAACAGGTGGCTTATCTGTCTCCTTAACTGCTGTGTCCCCAGCCTGGAGGAAGGACTGACATATTCTAAGCATCCAGTAAATACATATTTCTTAGATGAGTATATGAACCAGAACTTCTACTTCAAAAGCTACTGCCATACCTGTAACAAAAGTCATGCTTCTGGAAGGTTTGGCAGGCCAAAGGGAAGATATCAAGAAAGGCCCAAAGTGTAGTGGAGGTATCACAAAGGTAGAGAACAATGTCCTTTAACTCCTGTTGTCAAAAGAAAATAACACATTATTCTTCTCTGTGCTCAGATACAGATCTGTAATGAATCTGAGACAAAGTTGACAAAGTTGGGATCTCCAACAGGCAGGATATAGCACAGGAGGAGAACACTAGAGGTTCTGGGCAAAGCCTGGCTGATCCACCTCCAGGAGCACAATCTGGGCAAGTCACCTAATCCTCTCTAAGCCTCAGGTCTTGCTACGGCCTTACACCCAATGTTCTCCAGAGTTACTTCTAGTTCTAAGATAAGAGGAGTCTCTCTTCTAAGCTGAAGGAAAACTAAGCCCTGAATCTGAAGACAATACCTCTGGTCCCATGCAGAGAAGGAATATCCCAGTGAGTATAATTACCAAGCCCACACTTTTCTCATACTTTGAAGAGGATATATAGAACAAGAAGTACTATCTCACTTTCCTGATTATCTTGACACTTCTGTAAAGACAGCTGGGCAGCTGTTAGGATCTCCATTTTATCGAAGCTTCAGAGGGATAAGATAATTTGCTGCTGCAGCACTTGGCATATGTTTTTTTGAAACGAGACTACAGGCTCCAGGAGGGCAGCTCATAGTTACCTTGCTCAAGCTCTACCTCCAGGCCTTAGTTAAGCACCCGATACATGTCTAGGTTCCTCCACTGTTTGCCTTCTGTCTGTCATCCTCATAGACTCTAAGTTCCACAAGAATAAGCACCTTGTCTGCTTTTGCTTACTGCTTTACCCCCCAGGCATAGCACAGGGCCCGCCACATGCTGGGGGTTCTCAATATAAATCTATTGGATGAATGATGAGCTCAATGAATAATGCACAAATGGGCCTATTGAGTGAAATAAGTGCGGAGTAGACCCCCATCCTCTGAATTCTAGCTCCCTGTTCTTTCTACTACTCCATAAATGAAGCTCCCAGAGAGAATTGCAAGCCTGCTGAAAGTGTTCTAAACCTGAGTGATGGGAATACATAGCCACTGCCTGAGCCAAGGAAAGAGGCTGTGAGTAGGGGTGGAAGTCACTAGGTCCTCCTCTATCAGAGCAATCTTCCCAGCCTTGGGGCAGCCAGGCTTTCCCTGAGGGAACTGGTAGGAGGGAGGCTGGGCTGAAGGGCAACCTCACCAGGAGAGGCATGTCGCTGGGGGTCAACCGGCCCCTCTCCTCGAGCTTCTGAGGTGTAGTGCTGGCCCCGTCCCCTTGCAAACCACAGTGCTGGAGGATATTGCTGAAGACCTGTGAAAGGTAAAAAGGACTCTCTCACATCCTACTAAACCAGGGCTTGGACCAGGGCCCGGAGCCAGGGTCAGGTAGAAAGAAAACTGCTTTCGAATCTTTGGAATTGGTAGCAATGTCCCCAGGATACTAGCTGAGGAAATTATCTTTTCAGAGAGCACGGTCAGAATAAAAACTGTGTTAAGATGAGGATTATGGGAGCATCCTTCTTACAGGATTGTAGAGAGAGCTGAAAACACAACATGTATGTAAAGCTCCCAGAATCCGACAGATACTGTCCAGCTGGATAGGTTGAGCAAGTATCTGGGCACAGTAGATAGCTCTTGCTGGTGGGATAATGGAGGAAAAATAATATTCCTCTTTCTTTTTTCTAATATTTTCCAAATTTTCTACAATGAACATTATTTCATGAAATGATTTTGTGAAACTTTAAAGCTCTTAGACCTGTGGAGAAACACAGGTCTCTTAGAGGGATATCCTCAGAGGCGTATGGCTATTGGCAAGCAACACAAAATGCAAGCCAAACTCTTTTTGTGTGAGGACCAGGCAGACCTCAGATTTCAGTCCTGTTAAAGATGTAGAAAGGGTAAATTCCAAGGGGTGTGTTGGGGAAATGAGTGTGTGTGGGGGGAGGAATAAACATGCTCTCCAGCTCTTCTAGAAAGTCAAGAAACACCATCAAGTAGGGGGAAAAGGTCTGCCTCCCAAGTGTACCCTCCCCTGGGCAGTGCAAAAGTGGGTACCTGAAGGATGGTGGGCATGGTTTGATCCAGGTCATTATAGTAATTTGGCTGCTGGGTAAAGATGTTTCCTAAAAAGAGAAGAGAAAGGTAGGAATTGGAAGTTGAGGGGTGGGGCAGTGAAAAGAACAAATTATCAATGGTTGCCAGCATGTTCTGTGACCTTTTTCCCTCTTCCTAAGCTTGTCTGTGACTAGGACCTAGGACTAGTTTTGGCTCTAGGCCTTGCTGGCACTGAGCCTTGGCCCAGCCTAGAAACCTCCCCAGGGTGGGGAGGGACCTTATTCAGTACTGTTTAACCTTTTAGGTACCTCTTGCCTAGTGAATTACATAGAAGACCTGCCCTGGTCAAACAGGCTTACCCTGACGATCCCCACGGATCCCCACATGTGGGCACTGTGCCTCCTATGACAGCTTTGACTTTGGAAGTGGGAGTTAGTCATCCAGGAAAATTAGGAGTCATGATCTCTCTGCTTAAGAAACCTGGATATGATAATCCAGGATTCCTTCCAGGCTACACCTTCAAAAATGTGAGATTTCAGGAAGAAATTCCTCTGGAAATTCTTGCACCTTTCCCTTTGGAATAGGTTGGCCCTACTAATCCATCCCACTCTAAGGTGAGAGACCTGAGAGACAGCTAGAGACAGATTCACCACACATTTGCAGTTGTTCCTATAAGATGAACCCTGTCTCCAAGTGTTTACTATACTTCAAATGCTGCTGCCGTGAATGCGTAGGTTAGAGCATATGGTAACTGGAACAGATACCAAGTGTTCCACCTGCCCAAATAGCAAGGAAGGGGAGAGGAAAGAAGGGTCAGAGGGATGGATCACAGCTAGCTTGGGGACATGACCATGTGAAATGCCAACAGCAGTAAGAGCCCAGGGCTCTTCATCCCACTGTAACCCTAGCATCTAAGGCTAGCTGGTATAGGTGTCCTCTGCCTTTGGTCAGATCTGTCCTTGGTTTCCTTACTGATGACTTGGTATCCCCTGCCAGACCCCAGAGGAGATGAAAAATGAATGAAATTAAAAGCCAGATGGGGCTGGGTGAGTAAGCAAGTCATTAGGTGGCTGAACTTTCAGTAAACACTTTCCTGGATGCCACTTAGTTCCTTGATTCCAGAAAGCTGAGTTTTACCAGCATGGGCTTGCTCACTACCTCCCATCTCCAGATGGGTGATGATCCCACAACCTGTGATGGTGCACCCAGACCATCTGCACCTATTTCCCACTCATGACAAGCAAGGAATAACTGAGCTATTTCCCTACCAACCTCTGTTCTTCCTTGTAAAACCTTCTTATACTTATCCTCAAGATCAAGTCCAAACTCTTGGCCATGGCACAAAAAGGCCCTGTGAGATCTGGCCCCTCCTGGCATCCTAGACTATTTCTTCCCCTTCTCCATGTTGTATTCCTCCCTTGAACTATCTTCGGCCTCAGACAACAAACCCTGTCTCCTCCTTCAGACTGGAGTACCCTCCAAGAGCTGCTGCCACTATAAGACAGGTGTCACCTCCTCCAGGCAATACCTCCTAACCCAGGGATCAGATAAGTCTCCTTCCACAACTCCCAGGGCCACTCTGTATTCCCCATCTCATCCTGACCACTCAGCATTGTGGACACTGTCTTATGAGCCTTCCAGCGTGAATGCCTGAGTAACAGCGAGATTTTACAAGCATTAATACAGATCAAGTTTCACAATCTATCCTTGCCGTCTTCCAAAGCACCTTCCTCTCCTTTTTCTGATTCCAGTGATAGTGAGGATCTAACTTTTGATCTCCTGAACAAATAATAAAAAGGAACAGCAATGGCATTTTCAATGGCATCTTCCAAAATGTCCCTTCCCAGGTGAAAGCAGTTCAGAAACCCATGGTGAATGGGAGATACTGTAGAATGGATCGCTGTAGTCTATAACAGGGCAAGGCCCGATTTATTCATGGTTTGCAAAGCAGCTCCAAGAAAGTCCAACAGAAAGGCTTGCTTTCAAAATTATACTTGCTGATTCACAATATCAGCCTTAACGGTTTAAAAAAAAACAAAAAAGGGCAGGGTAAAGACTGGGCTTCTGCCTAAAGGGGAGGCAACAGCTCCCCTTCTCTCACCTTCTCTTCCTTGTCAATTCTCTTACAATGATCACTTTGCCCAAGAGTTTCTGTGGTGTAGAAACTGGAGGCTGCCCCTTGTTTGTGCCTTTTGCTCAAGAATTTGAAAGAATGTCATATATGTGTATCAGTGTGTGTGTGTGTGTGTGACTGCAGGCCACTTATCTGTACCAACTACTGTCACCCCACCCCCTTCAAACACACACAGTGAAGGGGCTCCTGATGCCTGGTACTGACCTGTTTTGTGTTAACTATCCTCTAAAAACCAAATAAGGGCTCTCCTTAATAAACCAGCAGTTTAGGGTTCTCAACCTGGGTGGTTTTGAGAAACACTCTGAAAACACCTCAAAATCTATTAGGGGTACATTTTTTTCTGGAGAGAAGCTTTAATCTGACTCATAAAGGAGTCAGTGACTCAAAAGAGTAGGAACCCAGGCAGCAGGTAGAGCTTCTGTTGCCCTGGCTGGAGTTCAGCAGCATCAACATCAGAACTCCCATAACTCACTGCAACTTCTAACGCCTGGGCTCAAGCAATCCTCCTGCCTTAGCCCCCTGAGTACCTGGACAATAGGGACGCGCCATAACACCCAACTAATTTTTCTATTTTCAGTAGAGGTGGGGGTCTCATCCCTGCTCAGGCTGGTCTCAAGCTCCTGAGCTCAAGCAATACTCCCATATTGGCCTCCTGGAGTATTAGGATTACAGGCATGAACCACTGTGCTTGGTCACACTACATCATATTTAATTCCTATACCCACTTTATAAAGCAGGTATCTTTATTTCATTTGTTTGTTTAGAGACACAGTCTTGTTCTGTCGTCCAGGCTGGACTGGAGTGCAGTGGTTCCAACCTAGCTCACTACAGCCTTGAACTCGCAGGTACAGATATCCTCTTGCCTCAGCCTCCCAAGTAGCTAGGACTATAAGTGTGCACCGTCACAGTTGGCTATTTTTGTAGAGATAGGGTCTCACTATATTACACTAGGCTGGTCTTGAACTCCCGGCCTCAAGTGATCCTCTTGCCTCAGCTTTCCAAAGTGCTAGGATTGTAGGAATGAGCCATTGCGCCCAGTCTCTGTGAGGTAGGCATCTTATCAGTCTTCTCATTATGCAGATGAAAAAACTGAGGCTTAAAGTAGTTACTTGACTTGACTAAGGTGACACAGACAGGAATAGAGCTGGGGTGTGAATTGGGCAGTTCCATTCCAGAACATGCCTTCTTAGCCACCAAGCAATACCATTCCCCAAGAGCTAAAGACTGCCATGGAGCCATTCCTTATATGGCTCCAACTTCCCCTTACCCCGTCTCCTGCTGTTGCCCCCTAGAATGCTTGCGCTAACCAAAATGACTAATAATTGTTTCTCTAACCAACCAGTGCCTTCATTCATCCCATTCTGTCTACAGTAAAATTATTAAGAGTCATTTCCTGAAAAAATTTAAAAAAGATTAACTGATGATCAGGCAATAATTAAGACTTGAATGAGAAACTAGAGGTTGTTCTAATGAAAAGGCTGGATGTAAAATTACATATACATTACAATCAGATTTAAAAAAATACAGAAAGAAAAGACTGGATAGGAAAAAATATCCAAATGGCTGTCTTTTGTTAGGAATTTAGTAATTGCCTTCCTGCTTCTTTATAATTTGTGCCCTTCTAGAAGTTTCTAAATTAACATACATTGCCTTTATTATTAGGGGAAAAAAAGAAAGGAGAAGAAGGAAGGAAGAAATAAAGGAAGGGGATCATTACAAGGGATAACCCAGTTTTGTAACTAGGTAGTTAGAAGACTGTGTCCTATGATCTCAGGGTGGCAGGGTGTTCTGTGCCAGCCTCAACTACCTGAGACACCAAATGGTAGCATTCCATTCCAACAAGGCTTCCATTTCTGATAGAACTTTCTGGCCCAATGCCTCCTGATAAGATCTAACTGCTGACATCTATTCCTTTCACAACCCAAAAGAATCCTCTCTGAACTGTCCCCAACTGCTCTCAGTGGCAATACAAATCATGACATTTTTGAGACAGTGCCATCATCCCTGAAGCAGGCAGCAGCAAAAAGCAAGAGCTTGAGTCAGGTCTACATGGACATATGTCCCAGCTGGACCACTTATTAGTCATTTCCCCTGAGGCGAGTCACTTATATTTTAATCTTGGTTTCCTTATTTGTTACATGGGGATGATTTAACAAATCAGCAGAGTCCCAGGGCCCCGCAATACACCCAAATAAAGGTTAGCTATCACTATCTCATTACGAAAGGAAACGTTCCCATTTCTTAATTTGTCATGTGGCCTAACATAATACTGTGATTCTCAGGTCCTTGAGGAACTGTCTGACACACATTTATGCAGGGGGAAAACAGGGTCTTGCTCTTTCACCAGACTAGAGTGCAGTGGTGTCATCACAGCTTACTGTAACTTCAAACTTCTGGGCTCAAGCGATCCTCCTGCTTTAGCCTCTCAAGTTGCTATGGTTATAGAAGTGTGTTATTGCACCTGGTTAATTTTTTATAGAGATGGGGTCTAACTGTGTTGCTTAGGCTGGTCTCAAACTCTCCTGGGCGCAAGTGATCCTTCTGTCTTGGCCTTCCAAAATGCTAGGATTATAGGAAGGAGCCAGCAAGCTCAGTTTTGTCTCCACTCTCTCATAGACATTTAATCGCTTCTTTTGAGTTAACATTCATGTATCTATCTGTTTAGCAATTTCCCAGGACTGTCTACCCCTTTGGTGCTGAATCCCCTTGTACTATCTAAGGAGGAGCCTTTGCAGCTTCTCATTTGGCACGTGGAAGCTGTCTCTTTGCAACCTCCCAGCCCCGCATCCTACACACCTATCATCTTCTGGAGCAACGGTGAGTTCCCTTTTCCAAAGAGCACGCAGAGGTCCAGGATCTTTGGGATGTCAAAGAGGAAATTATTGTAGAGAATTTCTCCAAATGCAGAGGGGGTAAAGAAGTGATCCTAAGGAAACGTGCAGAGAGAAAGGATGGAGACTTTCTGAATGCTCATATATTGTAAAGTAAAAGCAAACTCATGAGAAACAACCTTTGGGTCCATCAACTGGGGACTGGCTAATCATTGATGGTCTGTGAACATTGTGGACATGTCTGAGCCTCATGCACAGATCTGTAACAATGGCCATTCTCCAGTTTACATTAAAATGGAGCAAAAGCCACTAGAAAACAATTAGCTGAGGATTTATTCTGAAATATCTGTGGAGGCTCGGCATCCATAGCACAGTGGTTATAGGACCAGCCACCTGTACTGGGGCTGGAGAGTTCGAACCCAGCCCGGGCCAGCTAGAACAACAATGACAACTGCAAAAAACAAGAAATAGCCAGGCATTGTGGTGGGCACCTGTAGTCCCAGCTACTTGGGAGGCTGAGGCAAGAGAATCATTTAAGCCCAAGAGTTCGAGGTTGCGGTGAGCTGTGATGCCATGGTACTCTACCAAGAGCGACACAGTAAGACTCTCTCAAAAAACAACAACAACAACAAAAAGAAGTATCTGTCAGTAAATTAGTATGATGTCTGGGATTGCTTTAAAATACTATAGGGAAGGGTGGCGCCTGTGGCTTAAGAAGTAGGGAGCTGGCTCCATATACCGGAGGTGGCGGGTTCAAACCCGGCCCTGGCCAAAAACTACAACAACAAAAAAATAAATAAAATAAAATACTCTAGGGAAAAAGAAAACTCAAGTAGTTTGGATTCACTGTACTTTGTATATGAAAATTTTGTTTATGTGTATATTTGATTTTTTTTTTTTGGAGACAGAGCCTCAAGCTGTCACCCTGGGTAGAGTGCCGTGGCATCACAGCTCACAGCAACCTCCAATTCCTGGGCTTAAACGAGTCTCCTGCCTCTGCCTCCCAAGTAGCTGGGACTACAGGCGCCCGCCACAACGCCCAGCCAGTTTTTGGTTGCAGCCATCATTGTTGTTTGGCGGGCCCAGGCTGGATTTGAACCCGCCAGCTCAGGTGTACGTGGCTGGTGCCTTAGCAGTTTGAGCCACAGGTGCCGAGCCTATGTGTATATTTGAAAGTTTCATACTAAAAAAGTTTTTTAAAAAGGCAAGATCCGGCTCGGTGCCTGTGGCTCAACAGGCTAAGGTGCCAGCCACATACACCTGAGCTGGCGGATTTGAATCCAGCCCGGGCCCGCCAAACAACAATGATGGCTGCAACCAAAAAATGGCCGGGCGTTGTGGCGGGCGCCTATAGTCCCAGCTACTTGGGAGGCAG
>CAUYRH010119232.1:0-34924 GCA_963574655.1 Perodicticus potto
GGACAACAATACAACAGATCTTGTAATATCATCAAACATGCTATGCATTTCAATATAATATCACAAAGTTAATATTCATACTCTCCTGATTTTCCAGATTTTATGGCCATCCTATAGCTGAGATTAAAGGAATTAAAGGCTGGGATTATTTCTCATTTGCTGTTTATCTCTACTAAGCAAAGTTATGTCTCCTTACTATTTTTTTGTTGTTGCAGTTTGGCCACGGCTGGGTTTGAACCCGCCACCCTCTGTATATGGGGCCAGTGCCCTACTCACTGAGCCACAGGCGCCGCCCTCCTTACTATTTTAATTTTAATTTGCTTTTATTTGGCTGAAATCATGGTTCAGCTGCTTATTAACTGTGAGATTTGGGCAAATTACTTAATCTTTCTGTATCTTTGTTTCTTTGTGTACAAAACCAGAATAATAATAAAGGCTACCTCCCAAAGCTATTAGCAGATAGGATTAATTGAGTTTGTTTTTATAAAACACTTAGAGCAATTTCTATCCTATGGTACATACTGTACAAGCAGGTTTTATTAAAACAAATGAATTTGCGTCACCTTTACACACTTACACGTATGAGGAAATGCCTAAAAGTTTCTATCCCTTCTAAATGAAATTTCAGAATAGGCATAACATTATGGCCTTGGGACTGTCGTTTCTAAAGTCTTTCCCTGAAAGACCCTGTCCCTATGAACTCCAGAGCATCTGATAAGCATACGAGATTCACAAGATGAGAACACACTCCCAGTTAAAAGAAAAAATATTGGACATAGGTTGTCTATGTATCTGACTTCCCGGAGGTTCTTTGAAATATTTAAAATAACTCACAGTTCTAGATCACTAGTCTCTGCCCTGGTGTTAGCCAGTGGTCTACCCAGCCCCTCGACGACTTCCACTACTTGGAAATAAGTGTTTATTGCTCTCCAGAACATTCTCAGTATGCATTGATAAAATGTCTTAGATTGCTTTAAAACAATCCAGGTCAGGATGGTAGTGGGGGAGGAATAGGGATTATTAGCTATATGATGATAGGAGGTGAAGTATAGTGGTACATAGGGGTTCATTATAATAGACTTTCTACTTTTGTGTGTATTTAGAAATTCCCGTATTTGTTCTAAAAGATTTTTTAAAAGAAAAACAACACTTAAGTAAAGCTAATCTTTGTGAAGATGCAATTCTTTTGACTTACTAATCTAGCTCCTGATATCTAGTAACAATAAATAAAGGACTCTGTCCCAATGAACTCCGGAGCATCTACTAAGCATAAGACATTCACAAGATGAGGATGCGCTCCCAGTCAAAAGAAAAAAAAAACTGGACGTAGGTTGTCTGTGTAACCTAACTTTCCCGAGGCACTTGGAAATATTTAAAATAACTCAGAGTGGAAAAATAAATGGATACCATATTGAAGCTGATTTCATTCAGATGGCATGAAAACGTAGTTATTATTTCTATTTTTGTTTCTGCTACAGAGAAACCAACAGTTCCTTCCACAAGGACTGGAGGTAAGCCTGTCACTTGAGTTTTGGGTGAATTGGGGCTGTTTCATAGCCGCTCTTCATAGATTTAGAACCACACGTCCTTTAGATGAGATTATTCAACACAAAGACCACCCGGGTTAACCCAGACAGTTTGGACAGGTGTAGCCCACACCCAGCCAGCACCACTATTTCATTAGCCTCATGCTGTAGTTTGCAAATTCAGTTTGGGGTGTTACTTGGCAATACTCACACTATGAAAGGAATAATTTAATCTAATGAGATAAGAAAGGTGCGAAACTGATAATTTATGGCGTAGAAGTGAGTCATTGGCCCTTTCCCTTGGCCCCACAGTGCCTCCATAGCAGCTGCATGTTAGTTATCTTGGTACCTGATTCCTGGCAGCAAGGGTCTCACCAAAAAGATGAAGACAAATCTCTAGGGCAGCAAATTCAGCCCTTTACTTCCCTAGGTTTATAGAGGACACTGGTCAAATTGCTACTACTTCTTTGAATCCTACTTTGTTTTTTTGTTTGTTTGTTTTTGAGACAGAGTCTCACTTTGTCACCTTCTGTAGAGTGCTATGGCGTCAAAGCTCACAGGAACCTCTTGGGCTCAAGCAATCCTTTTGCCTCAGCCTCCCAAGTAGCTGGGACTATAGGCACCCACTGCAACACCCAGAAATTTTTAGAGATAGGGATCTTGCTCTGGCTCAGGCTGGTGTTGAACTCCTGAGCTCAAGCAATCCGCCCCGCTTGGCCTCCCAGAGTGCTAGGATTATAGGCGTGAGCCACCATGCCTGGTCTACATACCACTTTGAACACAGTGGGACCCCATAGAATACCTGGATAATGAAGCCTTTCTCCAAGTTCTCTTGTGTCTCTCTCCAGGTGAGGCAACAGACTCAGCAAGACCCATACTTCCAGAAGATACACAGGCAGAAAAAGATGCCAAAGAAACATTTAAAGAAAGTAAAGGTAGGTACAAAACCCTCCTGGAAAAAGGAGATAAGGACACTACTTGGATCAGAAACTACCCATATTTAAATTCCCTATGAGTTCTTTCTCACAGCTACTTAAAAAGGGAACTAGATAAGACAGCTGTGCCTTTGCAAAACTGTAATGAATGTTATGTCTCATTGATGAAATACGCAAATGGAGCTATCTCAAGACCATTGGGGGGACTAGTCTAGACAGGAGGTAAAAAAAACTTGCAGGAAGATAGAGCCTAGGGAGCCACCTAGAGGTCCTGGAGGTCATGGGAGATAGGATGGGGCTAGGATGGAAGTAGATATGGAGAAATAAGAGCAGAAGTCTGTGATAATATTCCTCTGCAAAACAAATAGAGGGAATGGACAAAAACGTTTTAAAAGCTAAATCATAAAAGACAAAATAAAATGGGGCAGAAATCTGGAGTTTTATCACTGGACAGCTTTAAAACCCCACTTCGTGCACCAGTTTAATTATTTGCATAATAGAAGCAATAATATTTTTCTTACCTGCCTGAGATCACCACTGTGTCCATAGAATGAAATAGGATATTGCAATACTCCAGTATCTATTCAGTCCTAACACTAACCACCAGAGTTAGCTCAGACCCCAAAGCCAATTCAGAACCTGACTGCCTTCACTTCAGAGGTCGGCTGCAATGTGCACGTCTGACCAACTGGCCACAAACCCGGAGTGCCCACAACCCACGCAGCCACCTCGGGTTTGATAATTGGATAGAACAACTTACAGAACTCAGGAAAATACTATACTCATGACTACAAGTTACTATTCAGGACACAAGTCAGGAACAGCTAAATGAAGAGACACACAGGGGGAGGTCTGGAGGTACCAGATGGGGAGCCGCCATGTCCTCTCCTCATAGCATCGGATGAATCGTCAGCCTCCTGGCTTATCAACAAGGAAGCTCCACCAAGCTTTGGTGTCCAGAGGTTTTATTGGAGTTTCATTACTTAGGCCTGACTGATGTGCTCACTGGCAGGGTGGTGGAACTCAGTCTGCAGAGGAGGTCAGGACGGTATCACTCGGCTCACAGCCCCAACCCTGTAATCACACAGTGGGGCTTTCTGGCACCACCAAGGCTCCACCCTGACACATCTCCTTATAATAAACTTTGGTGTGGTCTGAGGGGCTCATGAATAACAGAGTCATTCCTATTACTTGGGAAATTCCAAGGACTTATAGCCTCCTTTCCAGGAACACAGACAAAGAGCAGTGAAATTCTTTATTAGACAACAGATACACTTTGTGGAAATGCTTTGAAAAAATACAAAGTGCTGTGCAAAGGTGGGTGTATCTCTACTGCTGACATGGTATTTAAAGTGGGTTTTGAGAGTTTGTTCTTGGATGGTTGTAATGTTTACAGCCTCATGGAATAAAAAAAAAAAAATACAGCTCCTGGATGGTTGGGAATCTTGGATCAGTTAGATTAGAAAGGGGTTCATCTCTCAATTCCTCAATTCCTCCCAAAGCCCAGGAGGGAAAAGGCTTTGGTTCTAAGTCTAAAAGGACTAGAAAGTTCAGAAGAGCAGACCTCTAAGTGTGTTTCACAGTCAAGTTCATGGACCCAACTGCATCCAGTTGGTCTTAATCAGAAAAGTCAGGAAGGTTTTATGGTATAATTCATGTGCTTCCTGTGACCTTCTCTTTCCTGAGACTTCTGACTCCCTTATTTTTCTCTCTGTCCAATCCCCACCTTGGGAACTACTGTGGCTGTTCTTAAAGGCAAAGGCGTCACTTACTTTGCTAAAAGAGAAGGACAAGAATAGAGGGAATTGCTTTCCTCTGAGGAACAAAAATGTTTTTAATTAATAAAAGTGCCCTCAGATACTTGCAAGAGACCAAAAAATTTAAACTCATTTTCATTATTACTTACGGGAATAGGATAGACAGAAAAGGCTCATTTGCTGAAACTAGAAGACTCTTTGACTGCCTGTGTGTCTATCCCCTTCTAGGAATGCACTCTGTGGAATACTGTGTTGATTTTGCTTCTTTAAGCCTGGTATGAAGGACACAGAAGCATCACCAATGCTAATGATGTGCTTTTCTCTTTTCAGAAGCTCCCTTGAATCTTGCGTACATCTTAATCCCCAGCATCCCCCTACTCCTCCTCGTGGTCACCACGGTCATATGTTGGGTTTGGATCTGTAGAAGAAGGCATGTAACATCTTTGCATCTTTCACCCCCTTTCTATATTTGAATGTTGTTACTTTATTAAAAGCCACGACATTGGCTCGGCGCCTGTGGCTCAACAGTCTAAGGCGCCAGCCACGTACACCTGAGCTGATGGGTTCGAATCCAGCCCCGGCCGCCAAACAACAATGACAGCTGCAACCAAAAAATGGCTGGGTGTTGTGGTGGGCGCCTGTAGTCCCAGCTACTTGGGAGGCAGAGGCAGGAGACTCACTTGAGCCCAGGAACTGGAGGTTGCTGTGAGCTGTAATGCCACGGCACTCTATCCAGGGTGACAGCTTGAGGCTCTGTCTCAAAAAAAAAAAAAAAAGTCACGACATTGCAGCACAATTCACAACTACACAGACGTGGAATCAATCCGAGGGCCCATCAGTTCATAAGTGAATGAATAAAACATGGTATATGTATACCATGGAGTACTACAAAGCCACAAAAAGGATGAATTAATGCCTTTTGCAACAATTTGGATGGAACTGGAGAGCATCCTCCTAAGTGAAATATCTCAAGAATGGAAAAACAAACACCACATGTACTTAAATTTGAACTAACTGACGAGCACAGAGGGGGGCAGTAAAACGCAGTGGAAATCAGACAGGGGAGAGGGAAAAGGAGGGGAGGGGAAAAACCTACCCAATGAGTACAGCGAATATTATCTGGGTGATGGGCCACCTGCAGCTGTGACTCAGGCATTACAAAAAGGATCCATGTAGCCAAAAACATTTATACCCCCTTAATATTTGGGAGGGAAAAAAGCAGTGGCAGCTCTGAGAGAATCACCGATAGATTTAGAATAAATCCTCTGACAGCTTCAGGGAACTCAGAAATACCAAGCATTTGTGCTGAGTTGTAGAAAGAGGGCGATCTTACATTGTTTATGTTGTAAGGGTAAAAGATTTTAAATGACTTGAAAAGTGAAACTGTCTTATTCACATCTGCACACCCACATGATACCCATGGTGTGTTCTGCCCCCACTCCAAAAACGTTTGTGGGGTGAGTGAAGGAATTAATAGTGAGCCAGCTGAAGGGTGACTGCCCCAAAGCGTTCTGGTAAGCATGTCAAACTGCAGCACTGAATTTAGAGTAAAAAGAGCGAAATTCCTTTTAATTGATCTTTCTTTTCATTGAATATATAAGTGTAGATTGCTGCAAAATAGCCATGCCAGGTAGCCGAGACACCCTCTCTTTGTGGTCAGCATCATATGCCACTATTTTTTAGGTACCCAGAGTTCTTCTCAGTTATCTTTTTATTCTCCATCAAGGAGACACATAGAAATCTAGTATTCCCCTTTTACAACAGGAAAGCCTAGGTCTAATTTAAGATTTAACTCCCTTTCATGACCAGTTGAGATAAATTAGTAAGATTCCAATATAGAACCTATTTCGGTTAATAATCACTTCCTTCTGGGAATATTATAAGAATTAAAGTGGTTAACACATACAGAATAGGCATACGGTGGCTGGGTGCAGTATCTCATACCTGTAATCCTAGTGTTCTGGGAGGTGAAGGTGGGGGGAGTGCCTGGGCTCAAGAGTTCAAGACCCCCATCTCTAAGTGAAAGTTAGCATGTCCTTCCATTATGAATTAATGGAATAGAATCAATATAATAATATCTTTGACTTGATCTCTAACAGAAATCATACTTTCACTACCAGGCATGGTGGCATAGACCTGTAGTCTGAGCTACTCAGGAGGCTGAGGCAAGGACGATTACTTGGGCCCAGGAGTTTGAGGTTGCATTAAGCTGTGATGATGCCACGGCACCCTATGTGGATAGCAGAGTGAGACTCTGTCTCAAAAATAATAATAATAATAATAATAATAAGCACGCAAAAATGTTAGCTGTTATTGTGATCATTTTTATTAGTTATTTCCTTTGAATCTAAAAGTAGAAATGAGTTCAAAAAATTACATATATATTTTTCAACTTCTTACTCTGCAGTTGGTTCTTGATTTCCCTTCCTGACTCGGTTTAGCACCTCACCAGGATTCAGGAATTGAAGCTCTAGAATTGGGGTCTATCTATTCCTAGGGTTTTTAACCTTTTTTGTGCCACAGACTGCTATAGCAGTTTGATAAGCCTAGGGACTCCTTCCAGAATAATATCTTTAAATACATAAAGTTGCATTGGGTTGCAAAGGAAGTAATTATACTGTTATATTGCAAAATATTTCCCAAAACTAATTCAGTGATACGTGTGCTTCTTTATTAATGCACCTTTATTTAGTGGTAGGGTATGATGACCATAATTTCTAAGTAGAGATGAAGATGAAATATTTCAAGGCAGCTATGCTTACTGTGATGTGATGTGAAACTAGCTATGATTTCCATTGGTGGTCATGTCAAAGATATTATCATATTAATTCTATTCCATTAATTTATAATGAAAGGACAAGCTAACTTTCACTTAGAGATGAGTTTTTTTAAATGTGATATTTGTTCTCATTCAATTCTATCCCTGGGACTCCGGGGACCCCAGAATAATAACCCCATCCTACACTCTGTCAGCAGTGAGTGATAGATACACCATCACTTTGAATAGAACCACATTTCCCTGGCTCACTCCCCCACCCCAGAGCCCTTAGAAAGCCTATGACTTACACAGCTGAGAAGTGTGGCCTACAGATTGCCTGAGATTTCTCCCTCCAGGCTGGACAGGAAGAACAGGGATCATCTCAATCTCCTGTTCTACAATACTCAACCCTGGTTTTCTATCCTCCCAGAAAACAGGAGCAGCCTAATCTTAGCACAAAGGAGCAACACACCATCTGGCCCTCTCCTCACCAAGAGAATAGCCCAGATTTAGAGGTTTACAACGTCATAAGAAAACAAAGTGAAGCTGACTTAACTGAAACCCGGCCAGACCTGAAGAATATCTCGTTCCGGGTGTATTCTGGAGAAGCCACTCCTGACGACACATCTTGTGACTATGACAACATGGCTGTGAACCCCTCGGAGAGTGGGTTTGTGACTCTGGCGAGCGTGGAGAGTGGATTTGTGACCAATGACATTTATGAGTTCTCCCCAGACCAGATGGGGAGGAGCAAGGAGTCCGGATGGGTGGAAAATGAGATATATGGTTATTAATGCATCAAAAACACTTGAACTGACAAGAATGGGAAAGGAAGGAGAAGCAAAATTCTATTTTCTATAAGGAAAACACTCAGAAAGTCTATGAAAATGCATAGATCACGTCCTGTGGGTAAGCACGTGATGTCCATTAGCCCCTGGTGGATGCCCCAAATATTGACTTTTATCCCAGTACCCAGGGTCTGGCACAGAGTTGAGTCTCCAGAAATGTCAGTTGGCTGTATCTGACTTTCAAGGGACAATGCTTTGCCTGGCAGGGTTAAGGTTGGCTGTGGAGCATGGATAATCCACCTCTATTAATAGCTCCTGTTTTCAGCCAGGTGCTGTGGCTCACGCCTAAATTCCTAACACTCTGAGAGGCTGAGGCCAGTGGATTGCTTGAGCTCACGTGTTCGAGACCAGCCTGAGCAAGAGCAATACCTCATCTCAACTAAATAGAAAAACTAGCTGGGCCTCAGGGCAGGCACCTTAGTCCCAACTACTGAGGAGGCTCAGGCAAGAGGATCTCTTGAGCTTGGGTTCGAGGTTGCTGTGAGCTATGATGATGCCACAGCACTCAACCCAGGGTGACAGAGTGAGACTCTGTCTCAAAAAAACAAACAAGAAAATAGGTCCTGTTTTCCTTGCCCTGTACAGCAGCACATGGAACAGCTAAGAGACACTAAGAACCTTTTCAGAGCCCATGGGCAGCAGCACCAGGCTGGCCTGCATATCAGCAACTCCCTTTTTGTTTTCAAAGAATAAAATAAAATAAAAAGCAGGAAATAGAATGTTAGTCAGTCTGTGTCTACAGCCCTTCCTCTACATGTGGCCTTGAGAGACCTTTTATTCTATCTCCTGTCATCCAACCTGGGAAATACCCAACTTGGAAATACTTTAGAAACCAAAAATGACATTTGAGACTCGGATGCTGGGCGTCTTGGCGCACTCTGCCCTGATACTGCACATTCTTCTCTTTGAATGTCTGTTTCACTGCATATGGACAGAATGTTATACAATGATACTAATTCTGCCCCTTTCTAGGGTCTTGACTATTACAAATACTTTTGGTCTCAAATCAAAAGCAAAGTTTCTCAGTCCAGCATCAGTCCTGTAGTTTGAAGGTCTGAACGCCGTTATTTAAATGACCAGCAACCTCCCTCCATCAGCTTAAAAATGTTATTTTAACCTTTCCTCATATACCTTACTTCTGAATAGTTTAGCAACCTTGCCTCACATATGGAGCGCCAGCATAGGCAAAGTTAAGTAGTCTGGGTGGTGTCAAACGCAGTGGATTGTAATCACGGCCCGAGTATTCGCTACTGGGGCAGTGAATGTGGGGCGAACCAGAAACATCATTTCTGCCAGCTCTTGGAAGTGTGTTTTGTGGTTGCGACATTTCAAGCAAAAACAGTGAGTGCGTGGTCTGATTCATTACTCTAGTCTAAAACCTCCATGCTCCCGTTTGTTACAGGCAGCTTAGCTCGTACCCTTTTCTTTACCCTTCATTGTTCCCACACCTCTGTCCACCTGTAGGTGTCATGCTCCCCGAGGGTCGGACTCCCATCTGCCTGTCGCCATCACACCTTCTGGCAACCCATGGCAGCGCCTTGCAGGGTAGGCAGTCACCGTCTAGTGAATGAATGAACAGCGACTCTTTCAGAGTGATGTAAAATAGCCCTGTGACAGCGCCTTGCAGGGTAGGCAACCTCCGTCTATTGAATGAATGAACAGCGAATCTTTCAGAGTGATGTAAAATAGCCTAAATATTTCAGCTTAGAAGTTTGTGGGAACTGTTTGACACAGTCCTCCTGGTGGAGGAAGTAATTGAGTGATATTTGTTGGAAAACTACTCCTCCTGGCTAGAAGGAGGAAGCACAGTAACAAGTAAAGAGAAACTAGGGAGTTGTGTTCACAGCTTAGTGAATTACAGCGCTAACTCTTGATAGACTCTTCTTAGTCTGTACAGAGGGTGAGGGCGAATCAGAGTGGACCCGCGGCTTCTTCTCTATGTCATTCGTGGGTGGTCTCTTCTGCGACCCTGAGAATTCTTCCTTCTGTGTTTGCACACAGTCTGTCTTACCCCATATTTTAATTATTCAATCTCCTTTTTCCTCCTAAAATGTACTAGCCTGAGTCTATCCAACTCCATTTTTGTCTCTGATAACTGCACTTTATTTATTTAACAAACATTTGCGAAATGTCAAGTGTTTGCTACGCTCAAACAGAGCAGTGAGCTCATTCGCTGAGTTAGTATCACATGAAATCTAGTAAGCCTGTTTCATCATTGCTATGGTTTGACCCAAAACTCACGTTGAAACTTAATTCCCAGTGGGGCAGGATTGAGAGTTGGGGCCGTTTAGAGGTGACTGGGTCATGAAGGCTCTGTCCTTGTGAATGGGTTAATTCAGTCATAGATTAATGGATTGATGAGATGATCGGTTAACGGGTTAGCTATCACGGAAGTGGGACTGATGGCTCTCTAAGGAGAGGAAGAGGCACGGCGCTGTCACTCTCAGCCCTCACCAGATGCTGCCCTCAACCTTGGACTTCCCAGTCTCCAGAACTATAAGAAATACATTTTGTTTCTTTATAAATTACTCAGTTTCAGGTATTCTGCTATAAGCAACAGAAAACAGAATAAGGATCATTTAAAACCTAGTTCCCAACCTCTTCCTCCACCTTGACACAGATGACGGAGGAAACACTTGTGTCAGACCCATTTCCCTCAGGCCTCTGCGCTGGCCAAGTATTTCTTGAACACCCACTGTGTGCCACACACCGTCCTGGACGTGATCCGCACAGTTGGATTTCAGGCCAGGGCTCGGATAAGTTGGGTCGTACGTTATGCGTATTTCCCAACATGGCAGCTATAAGGCTCTTTTTCTTGTGCTATTCCCTTATTCATTGATTCAAACGTTTTAGACACACCTATTTTGTGTCAGGAAATGAGCGAGGTACTAGGTCTAGCGTGGTAAATAAGACCGACATGGGCTCCATCTCTTGGCGCTTGCATTCCAGTGGGGAAAGGACATGCATCAGACTATAAATGAGGAAGAGAAGTTGCTGTGATGTGTTTTACAAAATTATTTGCAGCTCTTTCAATTCTCCTTCGCTTTACCCTTCCTATCCTTTCTGTTCCTGATTACTTGGGTCTTACAGCCAAATTCAGAGGAAGGAAAGCATCTGTCACAGTGAAGGAGGTGGGGGGCTTGGTAGCCCAGAGTTGGGTGTCAGACCTGAGCTGGGTGATAGAGGTTCCCAAGGGAGGAGGGAGCTGGTTCAAGTGCGGCCTGGGTAGTAAGGATGCCGTCCACACAGGGGAGGAGCAGCCTCAACAACAGGGCTTAATGACATAAGCAAGCCTACCGAGGATAAAGAGAGCCAGGTTTCTCACTATCACAGAGGGCAGAGAGATAGGAAATGGGAGAAAACTGGAACAGACCCTACAGTGTTACAATGAAATGAGAAACGCCCTCCTGGTTTTCAATATTGAGTATATATACACATATGTGTATGTACATGTTTACATATACATACATATATCCTCTAGGGCTCACATCTTGATTTCTAAATACCATTCTCCCCCAAAATAAGCCAGGCCTTCTTGAAAAAGTACATGATTCCAGGACTAGAACAGGGAAAATACAAGATTAGCTTGGAAAAATTTTTTGTGCCAGAAAGCAAGAGAACATTCAAGGATGATGAGAATATGTCAATGGATCACAGGAGCCAGCTCACAGTGGCCCATGTTGGCCAAATGTGGGATCATTTTTTTCTTTCTTTTCTTTATATTTATGGGGCACAAGTGCACTTTTGTTAGGGCGTAGATTGTGTAGTGGAGAGTCAGAGCTTTTGTACTCACGATCTGCCCCCTCCCACCCTGCACCCCCCAAGTTCCCAGTGTTGGTCATTCTACCGTCTATGTCCTTATGTACACTCTACTTGGCTCCCGCTGTTGAGTGAGAACCTGCAATGTCTGTCTCTCTGTATCTGACTTGTCTCACTTATAGTGGCCTCCTGTTCCACCCATGTTTCTCCAAAAGACACGATTTCATTCTTTTTTGTAGGTGACTAGTATTCCATCGTGTACATAGACAACATTTCCTTTATCTAATCATCCACCGACCGACATATGTTGGTACCACAGCCTTGCTATGTGAATGGTACTGCCGTAAATACTCAAGTACAGGAGTCTTTTGATGCAATGATTTATTTTCCTTTGGGTATCCACCCATAGTGGGATTGCTGGGTCACTTGGTAGTACTAATTGTAGTTATTTGAGACATCTCCTTGCTGTTTTCCATAAATGTACTAATTTACATTCCCACCAACAGTGTGAGAGTTAAAATGTGGGATAATTTGAACATGACAATAAGTAATTACAGTGATGAATTATAACCTGTTGTATAAAACAGGAAATCATGAATCTACATTGATACAAATAAATGAATAAATTAAAATTATGATGAGGAATGGAATATTTACAGTTTCAAAGTGTCTCCTCCATGAAACGCCTATTAATCCCATTCAGACACCACCTTAATCAGATGATTAATGTGAAAATCATCAATAATGGGGCAAATTGGAATTATATACCTCCTGTGCAATGCCATGAAGTGGAAACAGCATCACATCGTGACAGGTTTGCCAAAGTGCACAATCTGAATCTAATCACAAGGAAACATTGTGCAAAACAAGTTTGTGGACTTCCTACAGAATAATTGGTCTACGAACTTTAACCTCAAGATAATGAAAGTCGAAGAAAGAGTAACTGCTCTAGAGTGAAGGACAGTGAGGAGTGATGACAACTAAAGGCATTACTTGAGTCTGAACAAGGTCATTATCTTTTAAAGGAAAATATAGGAATACTTGGAAAAATTTGAATAGAGACTGAGGATTAAATGGTAGTAATGCATCAGTGTTAACATCCTGATTTTGATGGATGAATTGAGGTTATCTAAGAGAATGTCCTTGTTTGTAAGAAATACACATCAGAATATTAAGGGATCAGTTTAGCAACATACTCTCAGATGATTCTGGGAGGAAAAAGTTTTTTGAACTATGCTTGCAATTTTTCTATTAGTGTGAAATTCCTTTAAGGAAAAGTATTTGCAAATGTTGCCACTATAATTACTGGTAATACATACATTACTTATAGTGCACCTTGCTTCTAAGCTCAACATACTAAAGTTTGTCATGATGTAGTTGAGAGAGTTCGAGAGTCTCTACTGAAAGGCAAAAATGAATCATTAATAAAGCTGTCATAATTGCCAAGTCATGGAAAAAGCCCAAGTGCCCATCAACCATGAATGGATTAGTAAATTGTGGTATATGTATACCATCGAATATTATGCAGCCTTAAAAAAAGATGGAGACTCTACCTCTTTTATGTTTACATGGATGGAGCTAGAACATATTCTTAGTAAAGTATCTCAAGAATGGAAGAAAAAGTATCCAACTACTCAGTTCTGCTATGAAACAAATATATAATCACCCACACTTCCATATGAAAGATATAACATGACTACAGCCCAAGATGAAGGGGGAAAGAAGAGGGGGAGGAGAGGGGAGGGGGGAGGATGAGTGGAGGGATGGGTGGGAACACACCTACGGAGCATTTTGCAAGGGTACATGTCAAATCTATTAAGTGTAGCGTATAAATGTCTTAACGCAATAATTAAGAAAGGTGAAGGCTATGTTAACCAGTTTGATGTAAGCATTCCAAATTGTATATAAAACCAACACATTGTACCCTATAAATGCATTAATGTATACAGCTATGATTTAATAAAAAAAAATTAAAAAGCTGTCAATCAGTGCTCTGGCCCCAGGCTCAGACCAGCCCCCAAAACCAGCCCCCAACCCCATCCTTGTCATGCCCTAACAGGCTACAGGGAAGGGAGCCTTTGTACGCCACCTCGAAAAAGTCAATTCAGAAATTCCTTTCCTCCATAACTTCCCATCTTTCCCTTGTGAAAATACAAATAGGTTGGGTGGTTCTTCCTTATTTTTTCTAGAACAGTAAATAGTTACTAACTGCTAAGTAATCTTAAATTGCTTTTGAATCCTGAAGTTTTAAACAGCATAAAGAAATAGTGACCAGAATAAGTCATCAGAGCAAGGGCGCTGGGATAAACCAGTTTTTCAAGATAGAATTAAGACCAGGCTAAAGTTTTAAAATGTAAATCTGTTGAATATATATTATAACTGAATGAGTACCTGAGAGTTTTCTATATTCGATTGTATGTTTTTTTTTTCCAATTACATGTTTTAATAAGTAAAATTTATATCCAGGAAGAGGCCCAAAGTTTGTGCTGTTATGTTCTTCTCCGTTCTCCTCTTCCCTTTGTTTGGTTTGAAGTAGGACCAAGCAGAATTCGTAATTGCTTCGAAGAATTGGTGTACTAGGTGAAAAGGCGTGTGAACATTTAGTGCTGTGCAACTTTGCCAGGAAGTTGAAGGCTGCCTTAAGTGTTTTGAACACCAGGTGGCAGCATTAGAATACCATAAAAATTTACTTAATCATACCATCCATCAGTTTCTGGCAAGTAACTGCCAGCAATTATAAATAGAACGGGAGGTAAGGATATAAGGAAAAATTAGACCATACAATGAAGACTATATATACACAGCGGACATACACGAACTTTATGTCCACCCTGTGTGCAGGTGTATATTTATATACATACACACAGACTGTACATAGAAGACTATATATAACATATAGACAGAGAAATATATATAGCAATAATTACATGTGATTTATGATTATTATTTATATTACTATTTATATATTTCATACATGTGTGTATATATTTATATAATCCATGAAGACAATACAGTGAGTCCTGGGTTCTGACACTTCAGGTGTCAAGGTTCTGAGTCCTATTCCAACCATTTACCAGCTGTGCAATCTTGAACAAACTGCTTCATTATTATTAACATCTCTAAAATGAGGATAACATTACCTGCCTAGAAGTGTTGCTGTAAGAATAAAAATAAATTTTGTAAAGCACCTGATATTTATAGGTTGAATTGTGCCACACACACCCCCATGTTGTTTAGGTCCTAACTCCCAGTGCCTCTACATGCACCCTTTTCTTGAAATATGGTCATTGTAGACAAAATTGGTTAAAATGCGGTCATTAGGATGGCCCCTATTCCAGTAACTGGTGAGATTTGGACACAGACGTGGACACAGGGAGAACAACATATGAAGGTGATGGCTCAGGTCAAAATGATACTTCTGCAAACCAAAGAATGCCGGTGACTGCCAGCAAACCACCAGAAAGTGGGCGAGGGTATGAAAGAGATTTCCTCTCCTAACCCTCAAGAGAAACTGACCCAGCTGACGCCTTGATCCTGGACTTCTAGCCTCACCAGAACTGTAAGAAAGTAGATTTCTCTTGTTTAAACCACCCAGTCTGGGTACTTTATAGCAAACTAACATAGCACATGATAAATGCTTGTTAAATAGTAGCTAGCATTAATCCTATACACTTTTAATCTAATTGCACTAAGACAACAATACTGTTTTTACTATAAGTTAAAGTTTATTTTCCAGCTATCATGGATTTATATCTCCTGCCCTCCCCCGAATAGTGACATTCTGTGGAACGACAGAGCAAAACCAGGGTGGAGGTGTCGGGGGAGGGGTTTCTACGAAGGGCAGTAGGCTGCCTGCTAACAATGAGCCCTGTGAGGGCTGCACCACGTGAGAGGTTCACAGAGACTGCATGACCTCTTGGGTAGGGGTAAATGTACAGCCCCCAGATGTGCGTTTGAACAGCTCCACCGCGTGCTGTAAGGAGCTGTGGGCCTTAGCTCTTGTTGCCCGAGGGCTGTTATTCGAGGTGGCGGAGGGTTGGATGTGATGACCTGTAAGTCCCCTCCATCTCATCTCACTCAGTGCAGACATTTCAGCCATTTTCCTTTGAATGTATAGAAACTGGGAACAGAAAAAAGCCAGAGAAGGCTGATAGCAGTTTGGTTTTTTTTTCTCTGAAAGGATCCAGAATCTCTAACAGCTGGTTTTATTGAAGACTGAGATCAGCTAGGTAGGACTGAGCCTGAGAAATTGTCCCTCAGCTCCCCAACCCTATGCCACACAGCTCCTCACTATTTCACCCCCAGCCCTAACCCCCAAGGCAAGGAATAAGAAAAGTGAATAAATAGAGCCAAAATAGGCAGCACTGTGCATTATCACACTCGACACACAATTCATCCGAAGTCATCTACCCTCTGCAATCCTCAAAAAGAGACTTGACCCTGTGGGGAAGGCTGCAGTGCTGTCAGCAGAGTGGGGGATTTGGAGCTGCCTCTTTTGAATGTAGGATAAACAGAAAACAGGAGGAAATACAGTTGGCTCTCCATATTCCCAGGTTCTGCATCTATGGAGTCTACCCAGGATGAGGGGGAAAAAGAAAGAAAGAAAGAAAATGTTACATTGTTGCTGACATACTAGGGAGGTAAGCCTAGGTGGTGTGTTTGTACTGGGCATATAAACAATACAGCCTTGTATTGTTAAAAACCTGTAAGTACAGGTATTTACACAGCCTTTACTTTGCGGAAGGTACTGCAAGTAGTCTAGAGATGATTTAAAATATAAGGGGGGGGGGTAACAGGGGGTCACGGTGTATGGCACCCCTCTGGCGGGTGGGACACAGTTAAAAGAGGGACTTTACCTAACAACTGCAATCAGTGTAACCTAATTCTTTGTACCGTCAATGAATCCCAAACAATAAATAAATAAATAAGAAAGTACAAGGGAGGATGGGCATAGGTTACACGCAAATACTACACCATTTTATATCAAGGGCTTGAGCATCCATGATTTTTCGTATCCACAGGGGGCCTGGAACTAATACCTGCAGATATCAAAGGATAACTGTATTACCTGCCAAGGTGGCCCCAAAACCCTCGCACCTAGGTTGATACCAAAAATTGCCTCCAGGGCAGACAATACCCTCACACTGGATTGGAATTTTAACTAAAAGGAATTTTGGACAGGGTACGGTGACTCATGTCTGTAATCCCAACACTTGGGAGGCCCAGGCGGGTGGATTGCCTGAGCTGATGAGTTTGAGATCAGCCTGAGCAAGAGCGAGGCCCCGTCTCTAAAAAAATAGCCAGGTGTTGTGGCAGCTACTCGGGAGGAAGAGGCAAGAGAATCACTTGAGCCCAAGAGTTTGAGGTTGCTGTGAGCTGTGATGCCACAGCCTCTACCAAGGGTGACAAAGTGAGACTCTGTCTCAAAAAAATAAGTAAATAAATAAATAAAAGGGATTACAGATATAAGGCCTTCTCTGGATCCTAATTTGAATAAGTCGATCAGAAAGAGATAAAAGAAGAAATCTGAACAGAGACTGAGTAGTAGAGAAAATTAAAGTTTTATTTTTCTTTTTATTAGGAATGATGACATCTTGGGTTTGTAAAGGATAAAAGGTCCATGGGTTAAGGATTTATAGAGGAAAATGACCCAATTTCTGGGGTCTGGTCTAAATTATGGTAGCAAGAAAAACAGATAGGGGAGGATGAATGAAACTAGGTCAGTAGACTGTTGATAATTTCTTTAAATGAGTGAGAGACACAAAGAGGCTGGTACGATTCTGTCTCAACATTCACTCTTCTGCATGTTGGAAAGTCTCCACTGGAAATGTTTCTCAGGTTACAATAAGGGCGCGTGTGATCAGGTAACATTGTTTGTGTTTGTTAGGTGACATCCATGTTGCAGCAGAGCCCTGCACCCAGGGGGGACCGTGGCCCCTCCGTTGTACCTGACAGGTGGAAGCTCGGCACACCCCCTCCCTGCTCCCTCCTACCCCCTGCTTTTGGTTTTGTTGCCCTTTCCTAGCTGTGTGCCCCATGGTGGATGCAAACGGGAATGGGATTGTTTCTTTAAATTTGTATTACTTTTGTTTTTTCTACTTATAAAAGCACGTGCGGAAATAAGTCACTTGCATTTTCTCCCATAATGTCGGTACCATTTTCTCACGGGCGCATGTTTCTTAAGTAGCTTCTGTGTTTTCGACACTGCGAACTAACTAAGGCCCCGCCCTGAAGCTGCGGAAGCGCTCCTGGAAATGAACAAAAGTGGCCGCGGGTGACATTCTAAGGTTCTGCTCCTGGCTGCAGAGACGTGTGATCCCCGCAGAAGCACAGCCGGGAGGAAGCAGGCCTACCTCCTCCTCTTTGCCCGGCCAAGGGGCTTTCAGAAGTCCCACCTGCCCGTCGACGCTTCCTCCAGCCCAGAGACAAAACTGTTTTCTCAACACACACTTGATTGCTGTTTCCTTCACATTCTGCCTCACCTTAGAATCCACTGTGGGCCCTGCGGGGGGCCCCCAGTTGCAGGAATCATCTCCTACTCATTCTTGCCATCCTCAACTCTTAGAGCAATGCCTTGCACTTAATCAAGGCAGGCGTTAAATTAAAATGAAAGCCTTCCCTGGCAAGTGCAGCCGGCACTAATTTCTACCCTCCTGATTGCAACTCAGTTTGTGTCTTTCCCTTGTTTTACTACTAGAAATATTCACTCTAGAATCTCTTAACAGAAATAAATGCTTTTTAAAAAATCTACAAAATAATCAGACATAAAGAAAAACATGCAAAGATGGAGTCACTTTCCAAAACATAATAATTATCTCATAATGTCTAATACAGAGAAATCCAATGCAAACATTTACATTCTAGGAAAGGAGCTCCAATCTAGAAAATAACAAGTTGGCTTATGTTTTTCAAAGATTATTTTGTTTTGTTCTATTTTCTTCAAGAAAAAAGTTGGCCTCCTTCCTTTTGGAAGCAATCACTTTTTCCACCCCCTTTATTTCTAGAGTCTTGCTCAAAATGGCTTTTTCAGGGTCATTGGGTCAATTCACGACCAAGAAGTTCTTAGCATCTTGAAATCAGCTCTTTTTTTTTTTTTAACCAATCTGTCCTTTCTCTGTGTATTCCTCAACCTAACCTCATACTTTCCTGCTTTTTTTTTTTTTTTACTAAATACAATAATGAATGTCTTCTCTATTGGCATGCCCACAAAAGAACAAGCCCTTACCACCTCTTGAATTCTAAGGCTCTGCTCCTGGCTGCAGAGATGCGTCATCAGGTAGGAGCTGCCAAGGGCATGAGCAGGGAACCTGGGGGGTGGGGAGGGTGGGGCATGAAGCCAGCTCTACCTGTCTTCTGGATTTAAGCCAATCCCTTTAGTCATAGGTATAAGGCAGTCATATGTAAGTTACAATGCATCTCTTAAATGGACAGATGTCCCAAACTCTTCCTTCCAATACCAAACCATCACTGACCCCTCATTGTCTGCAGAATCCAGTTCAAATTCCTTAGCCCAGCACCCCTGAGGCTCCATGACCCGGCCCAACTCCCCAACTGTTCTTACTAACCCTGCCTTAAGACTAGTGAAAACACGATGCTCTCCCACAACCCAGCACACTTTCCTTGTCCTCTTTCCTTGGCCTGAAATGCACTTTCCCTACATCTTTATGTGACAAATCCTACCCATCTGTCAAGACTCAGTTAGTGCCACGTCCTCCTTAAAGTCTCTTTCTTTTTCCAAAGTCCTTTAGCTCTTTACCTGTCTCTGCCTTTTCCTTGGTTCCCAGTACTTTTTGCCCATAGGGCAGTGCACGGAACAACAGCAGAGAATCCTCTAGGACCTTGAAAGAAAGGGGCCATCTGAGAATTGAACTATAGAAATCAACCTGTACACAGACAATGACATGTGACTGAAAAAGTGTCTCTGAGACATTAGAGTGTGACCTTCAAGTGAGGCTATAGGCCTGTATTAACTGCAGAGCAAATGGTATTAATGTGTTTATTCAGCGAATCAACAAATATGTACTAAACATCTGCTATGTGACAGTTACTGTGCTTGACACAGGGATGTGTAATGGGGAATAAGACAGTGTCTACCCATGTGATAATGACACTAGCCAGGTTCACAGTCAGTGAACATACAGTATGATAAGGCTATGATAGGGCAATGGGCGAGCCCAGGATGGAGAGAATACTTCCCAGAGGAAGTGATGCCTAAGGGAAGAACATGGTGCATCTTCACGCTCTCAAATAGTTTGGCATGACAAGTTGAATGGATGCGTGGTGGAGGAAAGGGGTAGCTACACTGAAGGGGGAGCAAGCAATTAGGTGGTGAGTGGACTCACAAGCCTTGCTAAAGAATCCGGACTTTCTGCCAGTGCTGATGATTCAGCATTGGCCACATCCCACCAAATCCCCACCCAAATACTTTGTCTACCCTGCTCTTCTCCCCCCAGGATGAGCTCTGCAGACCACACCACCCAACCCCTTGCTAGCTGTTCTCCATAAGGTTTGGGTAATAGGAAGCTCCAGCAGGTGTGGCCAGGAGGGAAGAAAGGTCTTGGTATTTCTTCCCCCCTGCCCTTGTCCGAGAAAGCAGCAGTTGCATCCTTTGCAGTTCAAGCTCCACCAAATGGCCCCTCCTCCAGCTCCTACTATAACCCAGTACTTCTATTTCTTCTCTTCCTCCTCTCAGCTCTCAGGTGTTAACAGCTTCCCACTGTTGCTAGCTTTGGGGCGCCTTCCCAGTCATAGTCTGCTTCCTTTATGCCATTTATATATCTGCAAGTATTACTTCCATTCAAGTCTCTTCCACTGAGCCATTTGAGATGAACCCCGTTTCTGTCAAGATCCTGACTGATACAATTCCAAAGGCCAGGGGGGAGCATTTTAGGGTTTTAAGAGCGGCATCACATGATCAGATTCGTTCTTTAGAAAGCTCATCCTGTCTACAGGGTGAAGAAGAGATTGGAAGAGGGGAAGATTGGGGAGACTGTGAAAAGCACCATTATTACCACAATAAAGGCAAGAGATTATTGGATAATGGAAACTAAAACAAGTAGATAGATTCAAGAGACATTAGGAAGCAGAATGAATAAGACTTGGCAATTTATTTGACATATAAAAATAAAAAGTAGCAATCATAACCAGATGACTAACAAAAAAAAAAAGAAGAAGAAACAGAAAAGAAGGAGTCACAGAAAATAACCATGATCAACATGCAACCTCATCACATCTGTCTGATTCAACTTTTATGTAACAAAGTTGTGAGTTGTTTTTCAGTTGCCATGGACCCCCAGGTGAACCAAGGGTACAATCAAGGGTGGAGCCTAAGTGCTCAGACCAAGGAGCAGGAACTGAATTAAGAAGCAGCTGGGGGCTCGGCGCCTGTGGCTCAACGAGCTAAGGCGCCAGCCACGTACACTAGAGCTGACAGGTTTGAATCCAGCCTGGGCCCGCCAAACAACAATGATAACGGCTGCAACCAAAAAAAAAGAAGCAGCTGGGGGTAAGAGAACATGGCTCACCTCCTGGGTGCGGGACACAGCTAAAACAGAGTTTACCTAACAAGTGCAAACATTGTGACCTAATAGTTTATACCTTCATATGAATATGAAATAAAAATTTAAAAAGAAAAGAAAAAAGAAGCAGCTGGACATGGGGGTTCTCTCCTATAATCCCAGGACCTTGGGAGCCCAAGGTGGAAGGTCACTTGAGGCCAGGAGTTCAGACCAGCCTTCACAACATGGCGAAACCCACGTCTCTACAAAAAGTAAGAAAACTTGGCCAGGTAGGATGGTACGCATGGCTGAGTCCCACCTACTCAGGAGGCTGAGGGGGAGGATTACCTGAACCCAGGAGCTCAAGGTTACAGTGAGCTATGATTGAACCACTGCACTCTACCCTGGGTGACAGAACAAGACCCTGTCTCTAAAGAAAGGAAACAAAAGAAGCGGATGCCGCATAGCAGGATCCAGGATCCAGACCAAGCCCTGGAGCAGGATACTGTCAGTAGATGCATCCCGGTGTCACTCCATCCAAAGATCCAATCACGTCCATTCCCCTCTGCCTACAAAATCTGCTCCAACCCCAGCTTGGAGAGGATTTGAGCCTGACTCCTTCCTCCTTGTTTTGGCCACCTAACAACAAACCTTTCTCATGGCAAAACCCCAGGGCTTCCACGTTCAGCTTTCCATTGCATGCAGGCAATGAACCCACTTTGGTTTGGTTACAAACATATTAGAAAACACTTAGAAAACACGGCTCTCGAGTTTTAGCCAATCTATTCCCAATGGTAGCTCCCTCCACATTGTGGAGGTGCCTATATCAGCAATCATAGGCTGGGAACTTCTGCATCATGCAACTAGCCCGCAGTTCTGATGCCAGGATCGTAAAGCAATCTTACAAGCATAAATAAGCTTCTCCCATCAGATCTATTAATAACAGTAAGGAAGGAAACAGGCCACAGATGCTCTGGTCTCCCTGACATTCATTTCATTACATATTAGCAAATCGCTAATCTTCTTTATGTCTAACCCACTACCAGGATGGGTCCTATGACTTTCTCTCCAAAATTCAGTCCACTCAGACGAATCAGGTTTCTAAATCTGTAAAGGAATTGGACACAGGCCCTTTTCCATCCCAGGACCTCTATGTGTATCTGCTATCACCTCTCCACAGAGAACCCTTTCTGCTCCATTCTGCTTTGCCTGGCTAATTTGTCCTTTACAACGTCAAGGTTATTTCTCCCTAAAGTCTTCTCTAGCCTGTGTATTTGTCTGTCTTAGTTTCGTGAAACAACACGAAGTCAGGAGTTTTGCTCACCACTGCATCCGTAGCACCCAGTTTGATGCCTGGCCCACAACTTGTCTGCTTTATTGGGTTGCAAGTAAATTGAAATCCTGATGTTTATCCGATTCATTTTTGTATCTTTCCAGAACGCCAGAACAATGCCTTATACACAAAAGGAGATTGATAAGTATTTGTTGAATATATAAATGACAAAACCTATCAAGTGTGCTCTTTCTATACTTCAAGGGAACACACAATAAACATCATTCCAGAGCCAAACAAATCCAAAGGAACCTCCCAGGAAACCAAAATGTGCCAGTGTGCCAAGAGGTTTGACAGAGTGAGTCCATATGGGATTGTGAAAAACAACACAAGTGCCGTAGGACTTTCCTGTGTGTTGGACCTGCCAATATCAATGCTGAAGAAGCCAGCCCTGCAGCCAAATAGCAGCATTTGTTTCCCAAACACTGATTGAAACAAATATTTTTCAGTTGCCATAGCTTTTGCATCTATTTTTGACATGCATACTGAATGCAGCGCATACTATGGAAACTCTGGCTCCCCTCACTGCTCTATGACAGTGAGGATTGTAACCTTCCTGGTGAGGTCAGAAACACCAGCTTCACAACCACAGAAAACAACCTTCCTCATTCCTCGGCTGCCAGCCGCAGTACTATCTTCGCGATGGTTCCTCATTTGTACTGGCTGCGTGTGCTTTAAACTTGAACATGGCCTCACCGTAGCCTTTCAGTTCGGAAACTAGTTAAAATTAGATCAAGACCTGGGGCTTTGCAGAAAAGCGCGACAATATGTCTTTGATCCTCTGTGTAGCCCTTACACGTTATTTTAAATTTGTATTATGGAAATTTAATTGGAGACAAAAGTAAAATGACCTGTTGTACCCTTCGCCCAGCTTCAACAATTAGCAATTGGGAAAGGAAAACTCGGACACAAATGCATTAAGAAAAGAATTTTTACTGTCCCTATTTTGTAAGGAAGATCATATTTCGGAACCACTGAGCTCTTCAAAGATCACAGCAGGAATTTAGAGAGAGGCACAAGCTAATAAGAGCACAGTCAATTTGTTCCTCACAGACGCTGGGAGGGTTCGCACCTATCTGTAGGCATCAATGTTGCAAAAATCAGGAATTAAGTTGTTTGCATTAGGCTTAGCGGCGTACAGAAAAGGCGTGGGTTTTCATTTAGAAACTGGTGTTAGACAGGGTGAAGGTGCCCTTTTTAGGGTTTTTAAGAATGCCAAGTTTGGGAAGGGGCTTGGCTTTCTTTTGTGGGGGCTTTGTTGTTGCTTGTGGTTTTATTTGTGTGTGTGTGTGTGTGTGTGTGTGTGTGTGTGTGTGTGTGTGTGTGTGTGTGTGAGTGTGTGAGTGTGGTATAGGATATGCTAAATCAGGATGGAACCAGGGCAATTCCTGACTCCTTGGCTTGTCTTTCTGCCTCCTTGGCTTGTCTTTCTGCCAGTTGAGTGTCGATTTGATTTGAGAAATCTTTTGATTCATGTCATTAACTCGGTGGGTTTTTTCTCTTTAGCCAGTTTAATTTATATAAGTGCTCCCCCCAAATGGTGTTAATACTAGAAGATTTCTTTATAGCATGCTATTAAAAATTAAAGTCTTATAACCTAAGCCTCAGGGAATTACCTCCTGTCTAGAGCAGTTATTTTCAACCAGTGAGCTGTTGAGGATCTCAGGTATGCCACGAACATTTTTAACAATCATTAATTAAATTATTTTTGAAAGAAGTTCAAAGCACAGCAAGTCTATTCTTTTCTATCTCTCCTTTGTTTGGATCAACATCATTGAAATGTGCTGTAGAAGTTTACCTGTAGGTTCAAGTGTGTCGTGAGATTTTTAAAAAGGGTTGAAAAACACTGGTCTACAGGATTCATAAAGCCCCCAGTCATACTTTGATCATATCAATGTTACTGATGCCTTTGAATTGCTGTTATCAATCAGCTCGTCCTTTCTAAGGCTAGGGGGGGAAAGGAATCCAGTTTTCCTCAGGAACTACTACCTGGGATGTCTTTCCTTCTCTGAGACCCCCATGTGCATTAATGTCCCTGCTGTCGGGAAGTGGCATTCTTTACTAACAGTAAGGCTGAGATTTCATTAGACAGGGAACAGTGTATAAGACAAGTTTCCTGGGAGAATTTTGTGGGCACCATTTCCCCACACGAAGTACAGCCCTTGTTTCTTATAGTGAGCTTATCGTGCCTAATTACTTGAGATTTGTTTTTAAATTTGACAGTTCTGGCAAAGTCACTGTGAAAAATTTCCTTATCCAATTATGTCCCAATTGGAAAGAAGACAGATGTGTATTAAGCCTATGTAAACAACGACACGGTCATGAAAAGTAAAGGGAACCAATAAGTAGCCCTTTAATAATGACCATTATCAAGGGCACATGTCAGATCTATTAGTATAGAGTATAAATGTCTTAACACAATAACTAAGTAAACAAGATGAGGTATATATTAACCAGTGTGATGTAAGCATCCCTAATTCTATATGAAATCAGCACATTGTACGCCATAAATGCATTAATGTATACATGATCTATGTGTTTATGATTTAATAAAAAAAAGATCATTGTCAAGTGTAGTTTTACAGAGGAGCTAACCAGTATCTGTCGCTCTTTTCCTCAAAATTGTTTATTTCGATTTTCCCCCTGATTTATTAGTTTATACTCTATGTACTAAGATATTTAATAGATATTTTTCTGAAATCGTAATGAGATAACACTTAAAGAATATTTGTTGCATTTGTACTTTGTTAATTTGCTAAGTCGAGAATTAGGGATAGACCAACAAGAAAGGAATGTTCTTACTTGCCCAGTGGAATATAGATGATTGGCCCCCAAGAAGGTTTTTCATCCTGATTTTCTTCAGTACTACATCTTTAATTCTGGTTCTCTAATCTTGGTTAAATTAGCCATCTACTATCACAAAGCAGATTTAGTCTGCTTTGGGACTAATAAAAAGTCCTGGAAATTCTCGGTCACACAGTCTGACATGTCTGATAAGTTCCTGGTGACCATGTCAGCTTATACTGCAAAGCCCATATCCACTCATCTATTCCCTGAGGCACCAAAGTTAAGAGTACCTCGTTCCGGCTCGGTGCCCATAGCTCAAGTGGATAAGGCACCAGCCACATACACGAGAGCTGGCGGGTTCGAATCCAGCCCTGGCCTGCCAAACAACAATGACAACTACAACCAAAAAATTGCTGAGTGTTGTGGCAGGCGCCTGTAGTCCCAGCTACTTGGGAGACAGAGGCAAGAGAATTGCTTAAGCCCAGGAATTGGAGGTTGCTTTGACCTGTGATGCCACGGCCCTCTATACAGGGTGATAGTTTGAGGCTCTGTCTAAAAAAAAAAAAAAAAAAAAAAAAGAGGGGTGGCGCCTATGGCTCAAAGGAGTAGGGCACCAGCCCCATATGCCGGAGGTGGCGGGTTCAAACCCAGCCCAGGCCAATAACTGAACAAAAAAAAAAAAAAAGAATACCTCATTCTGGCTGTAATTGAGGTCACGATTCTTTTTTAAATTTTTATTTATTTATTTTTATTTAGAGATGAGGGCTCACTATATTTCCCAGGCTGGACTGCAAACTCCTGGGCTTAAGCAATCCTCCTGCCCCAGCTTCCCACATAGCTGGGACTATAGGTACGCACAACTGCATCCTGATGAGGTTATGATTCTTTTGAAGTTTCTTCCAGAAGACTCCCTTACCGATCTGTTGCCTAATAGCAGGGGCGTTTGGACAATTGTAAAGAAAAAAACATCTATTGATTATAAGACTGAATGGCTTGGGTCGATTTACTGTAATAATTAACAGTGTCTACAAGAAGAAAAGTGAAACTTAATGCGTAAGTATTTAGTTAATATTGCCCTGAAAGTATAATATAATAAGGCCACTGACACATCTCTAGAACTTTTAAAATTTATCCCACCGTATGTATTTTATTGTAAAACATTGATGCAGGTATTTTAAAACATACGGAAAACTTAGAATAAATCTTGTTGACAGTTACCATGGCAGTCTATGCCCGTGACCAGTCTAATCACGCACACATCACTTTATCCATCTTGAAAGACTGGGACTGCTGGAACGTGTTTACTTTAATTCTGCATGTTAATAGCTTCTGGCCTATATGCTTTGAATACAATTACTGTAGGGAGGTCTGTCTGCCAGCTCTTCCCCTACGGGTCTTGACAAATACTCTCACAATACAGAGAACACCCCTTGTACCTAATGATTCCCTGCACCCCTCCTTTACGATAGGAAAAAAAAATCTTTGATGTTGTCTAACAGCTATTGAAGAAGCCTCAAAAATAGTTCAGTTGTAAAAGACATCTTAGTAGCTTTATAATTCAGAATATGGGGCCTGAATGTGGAAAGCCAATATAAAAAATTATCAAAGGAGAAAAGTTGGAAGCATTAAGTCCTAAGTGCATAAGCCCTTACAGTCAGTCTTGGTTATAGTGAAAATACACACTAGTGAATATCAATAAGGATTAGGACTTGTAGCCTCTCCAGAAGTAAACTTTTATTTAAAAATTCTTTTTTTTTTTAGAGACAGAGTCTCACTTTATCGCCCTTGGTAGAGTGCTGTGGCGTCATAGCTCACAGCAACCTCCAACTCCTGGGCTTAAGCGATTCTCCTGCCTTAGCCTCCCGAGTAGCTGGGACTGCAGGTGCCCGCCACAACACCTGGCTATTTTTTTGTTGCAGTTTGGCCGGGGCAAGGTTTGAACCCGCCACCCTCAGTATATGGGGCCAGCACCCTACCCACTGAGCCACAGGTGCTGCCTTATATAAAATTCTTAAGTGGGCTGAGCACAGTGGCTCATACCTGTAATCCTAGCACTTGGGGAGGCCAAAGTAGATGGATTGCTTGAGCTCAGGAGTTTGAAACCAGCCTGAGCCAGAGCAAGACCTCATCTCTAAGAATAGCCAGTAGTTGTGGCAGGCACCTATAGTCCCAACTACTTGGGAGGCTGAGGCAGGAGGATCACTTGAACCCAAGAGTTTGAGGTTGTGGTGAGCTATGACACCATGGCATTCTAGCCTGGGCACAGAGTGAGAATATGTCTCAAAAAATAAAAATAATAAAAATAAAAATTCTAAGTGCATGACAAAAAATTACACAAAATGTTAGCTGGTTTCAAATATGTGTATTTTTGTGACTCTGGATTCTCTGCTAGCAGGGTACAGAATAACTTCTTGATGTACATTGTTGTAAGAAGACTATGGACTCCAAACTCAATGTGCTTCTGAAATATTTAACTTTCTCTTCTTCATCAAACTTCTCTTTGCTTAATAAATGTAATATTCTCCCATAAGCATATATGTAGACATACAAAACTAAACATATACTTAAACGACAAACCTGGGGCTTTTAATTGTAAATTTAAAATATACTGACCTTACTAGAATATTACAAAATAACATTTATCCATATTAAATTTACCATCTTAGTAAAACTGTGATTTTCCTCTACAGAAATAGAGAAAAGACATCCATTATCTTGTATATACTTCTGTGTCTCTTTACAACTGTGTATCCTCAATCACTACAGGTATTACTTCCAACTTTCAACTGAAATAATCAATGTCTGTTCCTTCAAAGACCTAGAGAAAACTGGGAGTAAGCAATGGAGAATGGTCTGATGTATGCAAACACCTCAGCAGAAGGGCAAGGCCCAGGGAAGGCCATTTGTGCCCCCTATAAGCAGTATTACATATCCATTTACATTTTTTAAATTGGCAAACATGAACTTGTGAATTCACTCACAATCCAGACTTTCTGCTTTCTTATAACACATGGCCAATCTTGTTTCACCTGAAACATCACCCACACAACTCAACCCCAGGTTATTTTGAAGCAAATTTCAGACATTATCCCATTTCGTCTGTAAATATCAGTATGTACCCTATAAGATAAAGACTCTTTTTGATTTTTAAACAAGACCAAAGTACAATCATTAGATGCAAAAATTAATAATTCTTTAATATCATCAAATATTCAGAGTTCACATTTCCTCAATTCTCTTATGAATATTTTCAGGAATCAGGAACCAAATAAAGGACAATTCATTGCAATTTAGCAGAATCTGTTTTAAGTCTACTTTAATTTATAAGTTTCTCTTCTATCCCTTTTTTTCTTGTGATTTTTTATTAAAAATACCAGGTTGAGGCCAGGCATGGTGGTATTCACCTGAGGTACCAGCTATTCAGGAGGCTGAGGCAGGAAGGGTCACTTGAGCCCAGGTGTTTGAGGTTGCAGTGTAGTGAGCTATGATCATGCAACTACCCTCATGCCTGGGCAACAAAAGCAAGACCTTGTCTCTAAAAACATAAAAAATTAAAAAGATACCAGGTCGATTGGCCTGTAGAGTTTCCTATAAACTGGATTTGCTATGGTGTCATTTAACATGTTCTTTTTCCTTTAGGTTTCCTGCAAATTATTAGTTGTTTCTAAAGTCTTAATCAGATTCAGGCTCAATATTTTAAATTTGTTTTTCTTTTTTGCAATATGTGTACAGAGAATTTAATTGTGCCCCAAAAAAGGTATGACCTTTGCCCTAAGTTCTGGGAGGCAATTTCTGACCCCTTGGAATTTCACGCTTCATTGGACTGGTTTTCTTTGAATGGGGGCCTCAGGTCAAGCTGGATAGTGCAGCAACATGATGTAGGGTGGGAGCTTTGGGTCATGCGTAATCATTTCAACTTCTGGAGGGGCTGGACCCTGAGAAGCCACCCAGCCAGGACAGGAAGGCTCAGGTGAGTTTTCCTCGCTTAACAACAATCTGTACATATTTTCACACATAGATAATGGGAAAGTAATGGTGTCCACAATTCTATGGGGGGAGGACAACTGGAATGTCCATATTCGGAACTTTTCTGGACACTCTGCCCTGTGTGCTTTCTTCTTTGATGACATTTAATCTGCATGCGTTTTTTTTTTTAGCTGTAATAAATCATAGCCTTTAGTATTATAGCTTTTAGTGAGTTCTGGGTCTTCTAGCAAACTATCAAGACCAAAGGTGGTTTGGGGATTCCCAAACTTGCAACTGATGCCAGAAGTGAGGGCAGCCTGTGAACTGCCCTCTAGACGTCCCATAAGACCATCTCATTGTGACAGTGCCTATCAGGAGAGACATGATATCTGGCTCATGCTTTCTCTCCTTTCCTTTCTTCCTCTCTTGCGCTTGTGCTCTCTTCCCCCTCTCTCTTTCTCTCATTTTTTAATCTCTCTTTCTTCCTTTTTTTTTTTGTTTGTTTGTTTTTGAGACAGGGTCTCACCCTGTTGCCCATTCTAGAGGGCAGTGCCAACATCACAGCTCTCTGCAACCTCAACCCCCTGGACTCATGGCTATTTCTTTTTCTGCTATAATCAGCCATTGACGATTATTGCTTAAGGTCATTAATTCTTAAGGGACTTCATAATGGTGACATTCTATTTCTATAGTTTGTTCTTCATTAACTTCAGTTTTCTTTCTCCGCCAATCATTCCCCTTCATCAATTGTTTGGCATATGAGTGATACAGGAAAGTATGCTTAGTTCTTTTATTTACCAGTTTTTAAATTAAGGGGTAGTTCCTTGGATCCCCCAAAGTGACCAATGACTTTTTTAAAATCTTTATGTCGTGAAATTAAGTGTCAACCTATTGCATGATCATTACTACTTTCCATCTTTGACCAACTTTGTCTGATAAGAGCCCATCTAACTTGACTTTCGACAGGACCCCAGTATTCTTTGATAGTTTCCTTTCTTTCTGGTATCTTAAGATGTTCCAGGCTTATCTCACGTATTTCCTCTTTTAGATCTGGAATCAGCCATTTGTCCAAGAAGCCCTGTCTCAGGTTGAGTTGTCCCAGGAAATAGACTCTGAGTTGAATATTTACAGGCAAGAAATTTACAGGGGCCTGCCCTCCGAATCAACGCCCATGGGGGAGAAACAAACAGGGCACTGAGCAGAGGAGGCAGCTGAACCACTGCGCAGTCACAATTAATCCCACAGAGAGGGCTGGAGATGGTCTCATCCTCTGAGATGTCCTACCCTGAGGGAAGAGAGCTAGACCTTTATAATCCACACAACTGGTCAGTAGACATTGGAGATGTAGGCTGCTGCTGGGGACTGTAACCTTTGATGAGGTGACTGTCTTCATTTTAAGGCATGATTCTCAGCCAGGGCAATTTTGCCCTTGGGGGGACATTTGGCAATGTCTGGAGACATTTTTTATTGTGCTACTGGCATCTAGTGGGGAGAAACCATGGATTCTGTTAAACATCTTCTAATGCATAAGACTGCCCCCTGCAAAATGTCACCATCCAGTCCAAAATGTCACTGGTGTGGAAGCTGAGAAACCTTGGTTTAGGACAATGCCCAAAGAATGATTCAGCTGACAGCCAAAATAGCCACTGTTCCCAGCACTGGGGGAATAAGGCCTCAGTTCTGAAAGGGGATCTGGGTGGCATAGCACAGCATTCGCTACACATCTTGATACTTAAAAAAAAAAAAACGAAAAACTAGTATATAGTTTGGGTGCGAGGAGTGCTCATTATCAGAACTTAGTTCTAGGTCTTTACAGAGGTAGGAAAATTCCTTTTAATACACATCATTCATTCATACCAATATTTCAATTCAGAATCAGGACTACAAGTATAATCCTTGTATTTTGAGAAACTTAGAAACTCATTGATCCTAGGAAGGTTCCTAAAAGCCATCTGATTAAGCCCTTTTTGAATCTTATTAAGTTGGCATATTAGGGCGTGACAAAAGTAAAAGAAAACTTTGCAGGACAATGTTCAAAAATAGCCCAATATGTTAAAATTAGAAGTAAGGTTAGAGATCATCTAGCAGCCCAAATTCTGATTTTACAAATGAAGGCAGAAAAGGCAGGCTGAAAAAGTTTGGAGAAGTTGTCTTAAGGTTCGTAGCTACTTAGCACCCTGGGCGAGATCAAGGTCAGGCCACCTGACTCCTCAAACACTCCTCTCCCTAGCATTACCTCTCCCATGGAGCAGAAGAAAAAAGTAGAGCAGAGAGCATCCCAACTCCCAAGTTCATAGTTCCTCAGTAGAACTGAGCATTCAGAACACAGATCTGAATGAAGGAAGCACTGTTTATCCACTGTCAGTGGAAACACCATTAGGTGCTTTTCCAAAGCACTTTTAGATCTTGCTGTGTCTTCCACAGTCCCTTCTTTTCTCTTGTTAATGACCAAGCAGCTTACACACACCAGCAAATAAGTTGGCCAGGCATGGCCCTTCGTAGTCCACACAAGAACAGAATGAATGATTTGGCCTAATTCATTAGCAGCATATGTAGAAATAATCAATTAAGCTGGCAACATTGTGTGATGCCTCACTCCTTTTCAAATGAAGAACTTTCTTAAGAGCCTTCCTTCAATCCCTCCCTAGGCATGCTAATCTGAACTCTTCTTGTCCCAGTTGGTTGTTTATTATTGCTTCCCATGCTTCTTAAAGTTTTCCACTGAAGCACTGAGAGAAGAAGGCAAACTACACACAACACACACACACTCACACCCACACGTGCACACACAGAGTCATGCACGTGTGCTCGTGCAGAGCCCTGGGGAAGTGACCCAAAGCAAAATTCTTAGGAAATGCAACATTTTTCCAAAGTCTTGTGTTTATCTTAAATATCCACTGAAGTCTCACAACCTGCTCTATTTTTCTTAAGGAAATGAAAGTTTAAAAGGGAAATGAAAGGCCAGGTGTGGTCGCTTACGCCTGTAATACTAGCACTTGGGAGGCCTAGGCAGGTGGATTACTTGAGTTCACAGGTTGCAGACCAGCCTGAGCCAGAGCGAGACCCTGTCTCTAAAAAACTGGCCAGTCATTGTGGTGGAAACCTACAGTCCTAGCTACCAGGAAGGCTCAGGCAAGAGAATCGCGTGAGCCCAAGAGTTTGGGGTTGCTGTGAGCTAAGATGCCATGGCACTCTACCAAGGGTGACCAAGTGAGACTCTGTATAAAATAAATAAATAAATAGGAAATGGATATCCAGAAGATGCGGTACATTTAATAAAGTCTTTGAGAAATCCTTCCTTCTTCCTACCATGATGTACTCTTTATATCCCCATTTGAGAAACCTCATTTGACAAAACACTTATATAATAGATTTCTATTGCTCAGAGGTAGAATTCACACTCTAAAAAGTGGCTTGCCATTACCACAAAAAAAAAAAAAATTGCGGAGGGGGCGGAGCAAGATGGCTGACTGGATGCAGCTTCTGAAAAAGGCTCCTGTCCAAAAGGGAAGATAACCTCCAGAAACTGCGCAATTAAGCTGAATACTGGGAGCCCAGCCAAGAGCGGGAAATGATATCTGCGGGTCACCTCTGCTGAGACAGGCTGCCACCCCAAGAAAGCAAGCTTCAGGTACGAAATTCATCTGAAAGGAAAAGTGTCCGTCCCCTCCCCCAAGAAAGCTCTGAGTTTCCTGCTTTTCTGTTTCCTTTCTTTTTTTCTCCTCTTTTGCTCCTGCGGGTTTTCTACAGACAAGCAGTGAACTGTGGACCTCTTGTCTCACCCCACGGAAGAGTGCTGTAGGAAGTGAGGTGTGCTTCCACTGAGCACCCCGGTATGACTCTGAAAACTCTATTGCTAGGCAGAAAACCTGAACTAAAGTTTTCCCCACCATTCTGAACTTACAGTACAACCTTCCCCCATACCTGAGGAACCAGAAGCCTAACCCCCACTGAGACTGAGGGAGGAGGTCCCTGAGCAGCACTCCCACCCCCCTGCCAAAACAAGCGCCCCACCAGGAAAAGACTCCAGGGGGCCACAGCAAGCCTCCTCTCTCTGGCCAGGGTAGCTGCAGGCAAGTGCCTGGCCCTGCGCCCCATGCTTGCTGGGCTTCTGCAGGCCCGCTGTCTGCTAGAGACTCTACCAGTGACTGCCAGGCCTCCGCAGGTCCACCCCCAGCCAGGAGCTTCCCCAGCGACTGCGCGAGCCTCTGCCTGGCATCCACAGGGCCCCCGCAGGGCCGCCCCTGGCCAGTAAATCCCCTGGTGACTGTGCAGTCCTGTGCCCTAAGCCTGCGGGGCTTCCGCAGGGCCGCCTTCTGCCAAGAACTCCACCTGCAACCGCCAGGCCTCTGCAGGCCCACTGTGGGCCAGGAACTCCCCCAGCAACTGCCTGGCCCTGCGCCAGTGCTTACTGGGCTTCCGCAGGTCTGCCATCTGCTAGAGACTCTGCCTGCGACCGCAGGCTTGCCCCCGACAAGGAACTCCCCTGGCAACCATGCAGACCTGCACCCCACACTTGCTGGGCCCCACAGTCCCACCTTCTGCCAGGAATCCCGCCATTGACTGCCAGGCCCCCACAAGCCCACCCCTGGCCAGGAATTCCCCCAGCAACCACGTGCCCCCATGCCCTGAGCCTGCAGGGCCTCCACAAGCCAGCCCTCTGCCAGGGACTCCACTGGTGACTGCCAGAACTCTGTAGGTCCGCCCTCAGCCAGGAACTCCCCCGGTGATCACACGGCCCTGCGCCTGGCACTCCCAGAACTGTGTGCACCATCCCCCGCCCTGCTGCTGGATCCAGGGTGCCACACTCTGGGGATGTTCCCGCAGCCAGAACTCCCTGGATGGGGCAGTCCCAAAAGATCTACACAGAGTCACTCACTACAAAGTTCCAGCAACAATAGAGTCGTCCCGCCAGGGTCTAATCTTCGAGAGACACCTTCCCAACTCTGAGGACGGCCAGATGCAACAGTGAAAAACAATCATGGGGCAGAATCAATGGAAAAACTCTGGCAATATGAATAATCAGAGTAGACCAACTCCTCCAAGGAACAACAAGGCAGACACAGCACAAGATCTCCTGCATAGGCAAATGGCTGAGATGTCTGAAATCGAATTTAGAATCTGGATTGCAAATAAGATTAGCGGAATGGAGGAAAAAATGGAATTAGAATTTCAAGCAGTAATTCAAAAGATGACCCAAAAGATGTCTCAAGAATTCAACGAATTCAAAGACAAAATGACCCAAGATTTTGACACATTGAGACAAGAAGTTACAGCCCTTAAAGATGTGAGTATTTCAGTAGAATCTCTCAGTAACAGAAGGAAGCCAGCAGAAGAAAGGATTTCTGACATGGAAGACAAAGCTTTCAAATGCTCTCAAACCTCCAAAGAGCAAGAGAAATGGAAGGCAAAAACAGATCACTCTCTCAGAGAGCTCTGGGATAACTCGAAGAAAACCAATATTCGCCTCATAGGGATCCCCGAAAGCAATGAAGCAGCTTCACAAGACACAGAGTCTCTTGTTCATGAGATTATGAAAGAGAACTTTCCAGACATGCCAAGAGATTCTGAAATTCACATAGCAGACAGTTTCAGAACCCCAGCACAACTCAACCCGAATAAGACATCCTCCAGGCACATCATAATTAAGTTCACTAAAGTAAATATGAAGGAGAAAATTTTGAAAGCAACCAGACACAAGAAATTGATAACCTACAAGGGGAAGAATATTAGAATAACTGCAGATCTCTCTGATCAA
>CAUYRH010119233.1:0-23441 GCA_963574655.1 Perodicticus potto
TTATATGAAGACATTTGTATTCCGCATTTAGCAAATTACAGTTGGTTGCAAGAAGTCACACCATAGGTGAGATGATGTATTTCACACCTGCTCCATCTACTCGTATCCATGGAAGATATTACAAATAAATTACGGCATTATTCATTAGTGATCTTGGACTTCACCTTCAAAGTCTTCTCATTACATGTTCTAGATAAATACTAGCAGTTAGTTAGAGTTGATAGTTGAAACTTTTTGGCATGCCTGTCACGGGATTTTAGAGTTTCTTCTGTACTACATTTGGGATGAGGATACTAAAACTCTGTGTCTACCACAGGAACATTTCATTTTTCTAAGTAGTTAAGTCCACACTAATAGCACTCTTCTCATTTCTGAAGATTCTAGGTTTAGAAAGTTCCAGATTACACAGCTTTTGGTGTTAAAAAGAAACACCTTTTAAAAAATCTTTCCCCATTTTTTCCCTTTAATACCATCTGTAAAAATTCTACCATCCTGATTCAGCATAAGGCTTTTCATATTTAATCATTCCAAATGTTGAGCTATGGCAGATCTTGACTAACAGTATTCATAGTAAATCTTATTTTTCCATGTGTATTCTGGCTATTGAGTTGATAATGCAGGTATAAATAAAACTATGCTTAAACATATTATGCAGTTTTGCTTTTTGTCTTTTCTTTCTCTAACCTCTGGGATCAATCAAACTAGCCCATGGTTGGGTAGGGGTGAAATATGTTATATATATGGTCTTGTCTTTTGCAATATTATATAGAAAAGACTAATTATTTGTCATTCTAATCCAAGAGAAAAAATGACTTCTAAAAGTTCTAGTACAGATTTCTTAGACTATAATAAAAGCAGCTATTATCATAAAGGAATTGTCCGTTTAGGTCAAGCTGGCCAACCATTAGTTAAAATAATTCAGTGGGGTTGTATTACATGTTTGTTCAATGGAGCCTTTAGAACTTTCCATATAGTAATGATTATTCTTTCCAACTAGAGGCTCGTTGTAAGCAATAGCCAGAACACTGTTCTGCATAAGGGCGATGAGGTAAATATAATGCCCTTCATCTACTTTAATCAAGGTTCATGACGTTACAGAGGAGACAGTTCCTTGCAAGAACATCTGGCAGCCAGAGTGGTAATGTAGGTCAGCTTCAGATGTGAATGTTTGGAATTACTTAGTTGGAACAACACAGTGTGTCAGCATTAGCCCACATGTAATCAGAACAGTTCCTGTTATGTGCAGGGAAACTGAATGACCGAGAACCACATGTCAGCCTCCATGTATGGCTACAATCCCAGAAATGCCAAGGGGAGCTGCAAATGTTCGCTGGAAGAGAAGATGTGATCTATCCACTGGATTCAGGTTCCAAAGCCTCTCTTGGTAGGTCTGGCACACTTTAAAATGCAATTTGTGTATTGACGGGAATTTTTGTTTCTTTGAAACTGGAATGATGGTGACATTTAATCAGTTCTTGCTTTAGTTAAAAACAAACTCATGAATATGGCTCTAAATGGCCCTTTTATCAAAACTAATTTGCCCTACAAAGATATTTTGATGTTACTTGCTTTGATCCATATTCTTTTGGGAGGCAGTTGAAGAGGAAAATTCTTGTTCAGAATGTCATGGGGGACCATCAAAACACTGTGGATGTTTATTTGCTGGTGTTTTTCAGTTACAATGGAGATCGGTCCATCTAACTCTCACTCCTGGCATGATTTCAATCCTGCATAGATCCAAGGAAATTTAAAAAAAGATGGAGAGAAAGTGGTGAGGTGGAATAGGAAAATGGAAGCATTAGCTTATGGATTTAAACTTTTAAACAGCCCGTGTATGATGATATTGATAAAGGGAAAGGTTGAGTCTTTTGGAGATATAAATTACAGTGAAAACCCTGGGGATCTCTTCTGGTTCAGACTCTATCTTCACTCAGATGCTTTTCTCTGCTTGTTCACTGTTTAGTTTTTTTCTTGTCTAAAATTTAGGGGTTTTTTGTTTGTTTGTTTGTTTGCCATATCCCCTCAAAATTCCTTTGTTGCTGAGTCAGCTAGTGTTACTTTTGGCTATACAAGATAGAAATCTGATCACCCAACTTACCCAACAGAATTTACCTTTCACTCATCAACTTTGTCCTGAAATTGACAATATTGTTGCTCCATCCCTAAGGATCATGTTCTTGTTTCAGGCAGAAAGAAGGGGATAAGTTTGAATAGAAAGGCAAGATTTAACTCTGATTCTCTCTTTTTATCAGGAAAACAGATTGGTGTCTTCTCAATAGACTTCCCTTTACATCTTATTGGGGAGTAGTAGGTTTCAAATGAATCTCTAGAAGGGCCATTTAGAGCCATATTCATGAGTTTGTTTTTAACAAAAGCTAGAACTGATTAAATGTTACCATCATTCCAGTTTCAAAGAACAAAAATTCCCATCAATACACAGCATTTTTATTTCTATTTATTTATTAATTATTTGTATTTCAAAGTATGAAGGGAGTACAGATGTTTTGATTATGTGGATTACCTTTTTAAGTAAGGCTTGAGGCATGGGTATAAGTGTGCCCATCACCCAAATAGTATTCATGGTATATTCTAGGTAGGGTTTTTTGTCCCTCTCTTCCCCTACCCTCCTCCCTGGTTGGTTTCCACTGAGTTTTACTTCCTTCTGTGTGTATGCGTACTCATTGGTTAGTCCAAATTTAATAGTGAGTGCATGTGGGTTTGTTTTTCCAATCTCGAGACCCTTGATTTAGGAGAATTGTCTCTAGTACTATCTATGTTGCCACTCCAAGCAAAATCATAATTGTTTGGGTACTGATGAAAAGGAAAATAGGTATTACATAAGCAATTAGCACAACTGCCAGAGTTGGTAACTAGAGTCAGCGTCAGAACATGTTTGCTTGTTTTTCCATAAGGAAAGTGGCATACATCGTACCAAATTGCAATGATCTCTTGGCCCAAACAAATTACTCTTGATGCTTTCACAAGTTCTCTTTTTAAGTCACAGGTCTGATTGAGTCACTCCCACTGCCTTCATAAAGTGATCCGGATTCCTTACATCATTATCCAACTCTGCTTTCCTTTTGCATCCTCTTCCTGTCACTCGCCTATACACATTCTATCCACCAGGCCTTCTAAACCACACATAGGACCGAGAATCCCAAGTACTATCTCACAACACCCTGTATTTGCATGTGCTATTTCATTTGCTTGCATTATTTGTCCCTCATGGGTCTATTACTAAATGAGTGCTATCGCGTGGCAGGGCTCTGCACTCTCCTTGCCCTGACATGGGGGCCCAGTTGGCTACTGCTATCTTGGCCACCTTACATTGCTTTGGACACAATCTGTTATGATCTCTCTCACTCTTTTGAAATGATTTGTCTATCACCCCCATTACACAGTTAGTTTCAAAAGGGGTCATATTCTGTTTACCCATGAGTACTGCAGTCCCTGACATACTTATTCTCAGGAGTAATGCAGTCCCTGACATAAAGTAAGTCTTCTATTAGTATTATTGTTTTCAGGACCTCCGCCTCCATTAAAAACTTTACACTTCATGGTAAAACCAGAGTAAATCTACATAAATCCTCTTCGTAAATGTCTTAATTTCCATAGAGCTTTCATGAGACACTTTGGTGTAAATAATTTTTTCTTAGGGAAAATATCTTACATAACTAGCATATAATACTTATAAGACTTATTCATTAGTTAATGCATTCTATAGCACATGTTTAAACACGGTAGTTATAATTAGAATTATCCAAAGCCTGTCATTAATGCCTGTATTAAATCCATAGTTCATACATCACTAGGCTGAAGAACACATGAAAATGTTCTTGCAGGGCGGTGCCTGTGGCTCAAAGGAGTAGGGCACTGGTCCTATATGACAGAGGTGGTGGGTTCAAACCTGGCCCTGGCCAAAAAAAAAGAACTTTCTTGTAGGGATTCTGAAGTGAGGCTGCAAAATTGGTAAGAAATTCCATAATTCATTTCTCTACTATAAAGGTAGTTTGATGTTTATTAGGTTTTGATTAGGTACTTATTTTTACATACACTTTTGGGTATTATTTTGGCATAGAGTTTTAAGGAACTTTGTCTAGAATTTTTTTTTTTTTTTTGAGGTAGTCTCACTTCATTGCCCTTGGTAGAGTCATGGCATCGCAGCTCACAGCAACCTCAAACTCTTGGGCTCAAGTGATTCTCTTGCCTCAGCCTCTCTAGCAGCTGGGACTATAGGCCTCCGCCACAATGCCTGGCTATTTTTAGAGACGAGGTCTTGCTTTGGCTCAGGCTGGTTTTGAACCTGTGAGCTCAGGCAATCTACTCTCCTTGGCCTCCCAGAGTGCTCCAAGTCCAGGCGAGAACCACTGTGCCTGGTTTTTGCCTAAAATTAATAAGGTCTTCTTTGTCAGTTATTACTTTGAAATATTTTTTACCTTTTCTGTTTTAGAGAATAGCTTCATGTTTTTCTTTTTTACGTTCCTTATAAATCTCCACATGCAATTGTTTGTGTTAGTTTGGTTCAAGGAATTATTTCTGTGTTTTTATTTAGGAGAATGTTTCTTCTGAATACATTCAGAAGAGATAATAATTTCAGAGTTTCAGATTTTACAATAAGAGGCTATGTGTGTAAAACCTTCAGAGGAAGGAAACTCCGTGGACTAGTTGTGAGGGAAGAAAATTCTTTACTTAAGAAGTGTCTTATATTTAGACTCTCCAATTTCTAGTGATAACTGAACACGTGGGGTTCACATGCGCTTTGAGATATTTCCTCTGGAGTAAAATTTCGGTATGACATGTTAACATGTGCTCAGGTGTGTGTGGGTTGAATGATCCTTCTTTTTCTGTCCCTGAGCATAAACTTAAATTTGGAAGAGCACATGAAAGACAAACCTCTTTCCCTTTCTGTACTAGGGTAGTAGTCTGTAATACCTGAGAAGAAAGAATTAAGTATGGCTTTACCAAGTTTCCAGGCTCTTCTTTTTCTTTCTCTTTTAAATTCTGCCTTCCAGGTTACACTTTTTTCTCTTCCAACCTCTCATATCATAAATCTAATTCTTTTTATGGATTGTTTTATATTGTTTCCAATTTTGTCTTCCTGATACTATTGAAAGTCCAAGACAGAATAAGGATGGCCTCTTTTCTGAAACATCCATTCATAGCAATGAGAAAGAAATTACATAATCATTTTAATGACTAATATTTCTGTAGTGCTTGCCTTCAGAATTTCAAAATTCTTTTTTGAAAACATGAAGTTTTAATTTTCTTTAATAAGCTTTATTTTTAATTATATTTTAAGGAGGAAGAGATTGGGGCTATTTGCCTTTGATTATCCAGTTAGTGGTAAAATTGCAAGAGGCTTCAATATTCTCAGCTTTCCAAAGGTAAATCAGACTAACATCAGCCTTCAGAATTGCATGAGTTTTCTTGAGCAGGTGTCAGAGTATCTCTGGTGCCACCTCATTGCCAAGAATAGTAAATATAGACTCCCCCTGTATGTTTGCTGCCAGACACGGTAAGATGCCTGGTCAAAGTTTGAGGGTGGCTTGGTGACATTCCATGTGTGAACAGAGTGCTGGTGTTTGGCTTGATAAATTCTCTCTCTCTCTCACAGACACACTCTTATGAAGAAAAGTAAACTGTGGCCCATTCTATTTCATAATATGGTCCTGAAGTTAGCAAACTACAAGGAAAATTTGGAAAGCTTTTTTCTTTTGATCTTCTTTTCATGATACCCCCATGAGAACATTTTAGCTTAACCAATGGCTTTCTGAAAAGTTCTATGATTAAGCTTTTCTCTGGTCATTCACAAACGACACAGTATAGCATATTTCTAAACTAATCATTTTTACTATTTCTCAGAAAATGCGACAGAAAATTTGCCTTTGTCATTTCACGAAAGTGCCATAATTAGCAATGCTATTCAAAAACATTGCCCACAGTTAGCTTGACATATACTTGTATTATAATTTTAAACTAACTGGATGCTGTGACCTGAATGTTGTTGTTCCCCAAAGTTCAGATGTTGGAACCTAAACACTCAATGTGATGGTATTAACAATTAGAGCCTTTCCGAGGCGATTAGATCATGAGTGCTCTGCTCTCATGAAGGGGATTAGCATCCTTATAAAAAAGGCTTGAGGAAGCCTATTTTTCCCTTAGGTATTGTGAGGACACACAGAAGGTAACATTTTTGAAAGCAGTCACCAGGCACTGAATCTGTTGGCACCTTGATCTTGGGGGCTCCAGAACTGTGAGCAATAAGTCTTTGCTGTTTGCATATTATCCAGGCTAAGGTATTTTGCTATAGGAGCTCAAATGGATTAAGAATTCAAACTAGAAAAAAATGGAATAAACAATAATACGGAAAAATAGTGCACTTGATGTTAAGAAATCATCAAACTAGTAAGTAAAAAGGTCTAAACTGAGTAATCTTGAAAACAATAAGTACATTGGTTGTTGTACTTTCTGATCTGTATGACATTCTTTTTATTACTTCTGGAGTTTACAGCTTGTATTTGTTGCATTTGTTTTGGTCCTTGGAAAAATGGGAGAGATAGATCAATTATTAACATCTCTGTGTACGAATGGAGATAAAGGATCCGATATGGGGTGCTATGATTGTTTTCCCCCGAGCTTGCTCTATGTCAACCATTCTACCTTTTCTTAATTTTCCATTTCAGATACAAAGATTTCTTTTCTAGATACAGATCGACTTTTTTGTTTATTATTTCTCCCCTGTATTTCATATTTTCCTCTTGAGGTGTTAATTTTTTCAAAATGTCAAATGTTGATGATAATTGCACTTATCTCATAAAGAGGAGGGCATGAAATAAAATATATGCAGCCCTGTCCACTGATATACTTAGATTAATTCTATTTTCTTTGTACTTATGCACATGCGGACATGTATAGGACATGCTCACGTATGTACTTGATCATGCACGCACACCCATGCATGCACGCACATCACACATCCCAGCTCAAATAGCTGTTGAGCTACTATGGCTGGGTAGAGTCAAAGCTCACTGTATCCACAAAAAATACCAAGTTGGCCTATAGCGGCGGTTTTTAAACATTTTGTCTTTTATATATGTTTTAAAAATTACTGAGATTCTCCAGAGAGCTCTTGTTTCTGTAGGTTATGTGTACGTATATGAGATATTAAGCATTAGAAATTAAAACTTTGAACATTTTTGGATATGTATTTAGATTTGTTTTAAAAGAACAATAATAAACTAATTACAAGTTAACACAGACATCTCTTTTTTTTTGAAGGCAACTGTATTTTTTGAAACAAAAGAATTTAGTGAGAAGATTTGGCTAAGCTTTCTGAAATTTATTCTCTCTCCTTCTACAAGAGGAGATGGTAAAGTCTGGCCTGGGCCCGTGACACATTTAAACATGCGTAGTCAGACGTATCACTTATATGTTTATCTGTGTGATTGGCACGTATCACACAACGATGCAAGTAAAGCAGGCAAGCGAATTTACTCTTTCTTTACGCATAGTTTTGCTTTAAAAACTTTTAACTGAGTTTTGGCTTATAATGGTGACTTTCAATCTAAAAGTACTGAGAAATGTCAATATAAGAAGTGATGGATCTATGAATCAGTAACATTAGGAACATGACAAGTATATAGAAATGGAATACATTTGCTGTATTATGTTATATGTTAAAGAAAATGACGGGCGGCGCCTGTGGCTCAAAGGAGTAGGGCGCTGGGCCCCATATGCCGGAGGTGGCGGATTCAAACCTAGCCCTGGCCAAAAACTGCAAACCCCCCCCCCCAAAACAAAGAGATACATATTGGTCTTCTCATGACATAAAAGCAATGGCCTACATTTGCTTGCTACATGACAGACACTGCTTTAAGCACTTTTGGTGTTTTGCTCCATTTTAATCTTCACAATAGCCTTGTGAAGTAGGTACTATTATTACTGGTTCTGTAACCTTGGATAATTTCTTTAATCTCTCTGTGGATACTAAGAATTGCCTACTTTGCAGAATAATCAATGTGAAGAGGTTAGCAGATGTTCTAGCACAGAATTGATGTGTAACAAATGGTGATTGTTATTCTCCGTCTCTTCCCAACTTTTCACTATAGAGATATCTAGCCCAAAGCTTTCATAGAAGCAATGCTTTGATAAACTCACATTGAAAGGGAATAAAAGGAAGAAACAAAATAATACAAAGGTTTTTTTTTGGGGGGGGGTGTAACACTTCCTTGATTTCTTTTAAGTCTTGGGTCCCCAAGCTCGTGCTTATTTTCCTAACTCGTAGTATAAACATATCTTGACATCTGTGTTGCACAATCACAAGAACTTGAAAAAAAAATCCCTGCATTTATTTCTTCTATAGAGACCAACCTTCTCTTTGAGAATATAATTACTAATGTTTGGAGTAATTCTTGAGAATTTCCACAAAGCTGCTTGTATTTAAAATATTTTTCCAAAACATATGTGTTTGCTTAAGCTGGTGCTGTAGTATTCTTTATCGAAAGCTGTTGATTAATATTTACATAAATATATCATGCAAAAAGATCAATCATTTTTCTGCACTGTAGATATGCCTGGAAAAGGTCACTTTGCTTTCATCTGAGCCTTTAACAATTAGGAGAAAGATGGCAAAATCTGTTAATTTGACATCTGTGGATTGAGATTAATCTGTTGGTATATACTAGGTGATTCTATAGGGCCTAAGTTAGACTAAATTTGTGTTGTCAAAAACACCAAGTCCCCATCAAAATAAATTGTTTGGTATTTTGAGCTTTCTGAATGACTAAAAATTTGCTTACAGTCCTATTATACATGCAAAGATTACATATTAGTAAAGTAACAACACAAAGAAATAAGTCAATGAAATAAGAGGTTTGGTTTCATTTTAAGAGCACATTTAATAATTTTCAGTATTTGATAATTAAAAAAAATTAAAATTAAAATCCTAAATAGGTATGTATATATATTTTCCTGTATTTTGAACCAAGTAGAAGTTAATAAAAGTTCTCAGAATCAGCTTTACTAGATGTCAGAGCCTTTCTCTTTTTCTTGGAGGGTCTGACTGCAGTGCTATGGGGAGCCATATTGGAGTTAGAGGCAAAGGAGCTCCTGTGCCCATGCGTATACTTCTAATATATTCTCCCAGCTACCGGAAGGGTCTGTCATGTCCTTAGCTTCCTGGTGCCCTGTTGCTGGCTCTTTCTTCTGCAGTCCACAGTGTGCCTGAGACCAATCCTCCTTGTGACATTTGGGAGATGGTGGTTGAGGCAGAGCCATGGGGAAACAGTCAAATGCAGGTGGAGAGCAAGGTACAAAATTCTTTACTGTTCTCAAAGCTAAAAAATTTAATTAATTAAAATAAAAATATTAAATACATATATGTATATATATGTGTGTGTATTTTCCTGTGTTTTGAACCAAGTAGAAGTTAATAAAAGTTCTACCATCAAAAGAAATAACTTTATATAGCTCCATGTTGCCAGTATTTGTGTATAATAATGCAAAATCTAAAAACAAATAGCAGCTTGTTTTTACTTTAAAATTTTGATGTTTTGGCCATCATGGGCTTTTCAATATAATTTTGACTTTAAAAAATATTGCACTAAAATATTGTTTATTTTGATAACTGAGTTTTTTGATGTCCTTTACATTTTGTTCTGGAGACTAGTATGTCACTTATCCCACCTGGCTTGACTGCTTTCAGAATGATTTCTGTTCATATCAAGAATTGCTTTAGTGTTATCTTTTAGCATTAAAGGTCCTTTTAACTTTTTCTTGAAATGTGAAAAAATGCAATATAGGATGAACATGGTAGATTCATTTGCCAAATTGAAATTCTTTTCCAACCAGGAATAAAACAAATCTGTATTTTCTCCCTCTTTCTTCTTAGTTCTTTTTGAACTTGAATCATTTTTTCCTCTAATTTGCATCAAATGATTGCTAAGAAAGTGAAGTTAAATTTAGACCTCTTCCTAAAATTGTTTGCTATTTCTTAGAGTTGGGAAAATCTTATCTTGTATCATAATTCAAGTGAAAATATTTAAAAGAAACATTAAACAACATTAAACAAAATTCACGGTAATTTCTCTGTAAGTTCTTTCTTCCTTTAGTTCTTCACCTTTTGCTTGTAGTCTATTTATTTATTTATTTTTTCTTTCTATTCAGACACTTTATTTCCCATGTTCTCTGCAGGCTCTCTTTTCCCTGAGAGTCCTATGTTACTCTCTTGTATTTTTTTCTCTCCTCATTCATTCATTCACCATTATTTATTGAACACCCACTATGTGCCACACACTGTTCTAAAGTGTAGGATGTATCAGTGAACACAGCTTACCAAATCTGTACCTTGGTGGGATTTTCTTTTTGTGATAGGAGATGAACAATAAACAAAGGATAACAATAATTTTATGTATTATATTAAACAGCGATAAATGCAGCACAAAGGAAAATACTGTAAGGTAGCGGGAAACAAGAGAGCATTATGGGAAGGGTGAGTTGCAGTTGTTAACAGGGCGGTCAGAGTGGGTTTTATTGAGAAATCAACATTTGAACAAGTTCTTGAAGGATGGGGAGGAGCTGACCTCCTGGCTCTCTGGGTAAAGAGATTTCTAGGCAGACAGAATGGATAGTGAAAGGCCTTGGGGCAGAAGTGTGCCTAATCTGTTGGAAATTAGCTGGCCAGTATGGTTGAAGTGATATGCCAGAGGGAAATTGGTAGGAGGTGAGATTATAGGGGAGAGTTTTTTCTTTCACCTCTTCTAAGCCTTCCTCTTTCTCTTCACAATCTTTTATTATACATACTGAGCAGCTTCCTGTTGTTACTTTGAAAGTTAGTGAGGTTAAAATATAGAAAGATATTTGCGCTCAGTGTCTTTCTTTGTGGAAACAGTTTTCCTTCCCTCATTTTCAAGCCTGATACTCTATGAGTCCAGTAGTTCCCTCCTCCTGTCTTACGTGAACCTATTCTTCTGCCTTGGACTTCACTTGAGCAGTTCACGTTTCATATGAAATCGGAGTCCAAGCTCTCCGGAGATTTCTCCTGCCATGTCCGTTCCATCTGTAATTCCCTCTTTATTCCCACCATAAGACACGATGAGCTCACTCCTCTGCATATGGAGCGTTGCAAACACCTCCGACTTCCTTCACATCTTTAGTCCATTGTAAACAATGCCGCCAAATGAATGTTTCCAAAAATGTGTTTCTTAGCATATCACCACCAGCTGACTCTGTGCCTTAGTTAATTGATCCCATTGCTTATGAAATTAAATATCCACTACACTGCCAAACATCCAGTGGCCTTTCAATTGGACGCTGGTTTAAATTTCCAGCCTTGGTCTAGCTCCTCTCTGTACTATAGCCAAACCCTGTCACTCACTGGTTCTTAATCCTACGGTGGATTTTCATGTCTCTCTGCCTTTGCCTTTTCTGATTACCATCAAGATTATACTTTTTAAACCTCCATGTCAAATAAAAAATATTTTTTAAAGCTTTTCCTTTTTCCCTTTCATGACCTGAGGTAATTTCTGTTTCTGTTAAACTCCTAGATCTACTTTGGTGCACCCACACTTGTGACATTTCTTATATTCTAGCTTATGGAATAATTACCTTCTTTTCAGATTTTTCCTAATAAATTTCAAATCCTTCCAGAATATGACCCATGCATCTTCTCATCTCCTCCTTCTTATATGAGGCTCAGGATTTAAAGCAAAGCTATGTAGCTATAATAGAACACAAAAAAGATTTGCCTAATCAGTATTGCTTAAACATATTTAATAGTCATCATCCTGATAATTGCTATTCCCCAGGCACTTCCCTGAGTCAATCTGATATATTAATTTAAGTGGAGGCCCAGGAATCTATATTTTTAAAAGCTTTCAAATGATTCTGGTGATTAACAAAGTTTAGGAAATACCAGCTCAATTGAATAAAAATGATTTATCCTAATTACTATTTGAAAAGAACTATTTCTCAGAAAGGCAATCCTTAAGGTGTTTATTTACTGAGGAAGACTTAGTTTTGAAAGTTCTGTGCAGGTAAATAGGGTGTTACAGTTTGTTAACATTGTCACTATGAAGTTTCTTAAAACAAATGCTCTTTGTTTTTCCTGGTGTTTATAAGATGGTGTTTAGCCATGATGGTGTTTGACCCGTTTGTTTTCAGGGGCTGAACTGAGAAGGATACAAATTAGAGAGGGAATGTGGGGTTTGGGAGAAAAGAGGGTCGAGCATAGGGTGAACTATCCCTGTATAATCACACATGCCCTCTGCGCACGTGCCCTCGAGTGAACTGTGATTTGACAGAGAAGGCCCACGGCCCTATATCTCTCCCTGACCTCCTGGTGGCAGGTTTAGGCTGCTGACAAGTGTTCTGGAAGGAGCGCTGATGGTGTGCTGTCCTCACTGTGATCACCACAGGCTTTTCTCTTGATGGAGCTCTGAGAAGAGGCTGGAAGCTGCACCTGCGGATCCTGTTGCTGGCACTGGCTGCCTTGACCAAAGGCACGAATTGGAGGAATTTGCTCTTTTATGTACAAACAAATATGTCCCTTAATTTAGGGCAACACTGGGAATTTTCTCTACAGAAAGGATTGCAAAGGAAAGCCCTAGAATTAATGGTCTAAGCGATCTCCTAGTGGTAAATTTTTTGAGTGTCACTTGTGGAATGTACTTAGAACCAAGTCCACTGGGGAAAAGAAGACCTTCTTAATTTCATTGGCCCTATTGGCAAGGATACTATTAATGAAGCAGATCTCTTTCTCTCAGCCTCCCCAAGTGCCTTGGAAGCAAGTAAAATTTCTTTTCTTCAATCAGAAATAGGGTAGTTAATACATCTTCAGAAATTGGACTGCCCAATGTTTTCTAATATAGATTTAATGATTATTTTTGTTAGTAAACTTGTGTGTGTATGTGTGTGTTTGTGAGAGAGAGAAAAAGGGGTCTCTCTCAGTATATTGGTCCCCAAACAGTGTACTTTCCATCTTTTTAAAATATTCCCAAGGAAAGTGAAATGATCTGGAACCTATGGACATATCTATCTCTTGATTTATCTTATATTCAGACATTCGTTTGCATCAGTGATACCCCCCCAATAGTGAGGTTCTGTAAATGCATTTGCAAGAGAAGAACTGGGGTAGAGATTGATGAAAAGAGCAGGGGCTTTAGAGCAGGGTGGAGCTGGGCTCGTATCTTTGATGACTTTGAGCAAGGCACTCAACCTATATGACACAGAGAGAAAGAAGACAGTAATTAATTCTCTAGGTTATTTTGCAAATGCAGTGATATAATATTGGCAAAAATGTCTGAACATCTACTTCGTGCCAAATGATAAATAAGATGGTCTCTGTATTCAGGAACTCAGTAACATATGATCAAGATGGGAAAATTCAATATAAAGTTTAGAGAAGGCACCTATCTGCCCAGAGTTGCCAGCAACGGTGATACCAAGCCTCTCTTGGTATGAGCAGAAAGTGATTCTAGAACACTGAAGGTCCTTCAGAAGAAAAGTATGGCCCTGGGACCCAGTTAAGAATTGACAGTCACACCAAGAGTAAAAAATTCTATCTTTCAAATGAAATTTTTGTAGTACTTAACATAAATCAAGAGTAAAAAAAAAAAGAACTGTGAAAAATTTAGAATAATAATATACATCACTGATTTAGAGACGAATGTTACGTTTTCAACATTTTCCAAATACTGGAGCACCTCTGCCTTTGCATCTAAACAAATTATTTATGGTGCTTATTTTGCTATTTTCTGATTAGTTGTACACTTCTGGGCTACTTTCACAACATCTTTGCTTGATGACACCTCTAGATTTTTTAATGGTATTTGGAATACAGTGATGCCAATCTAGAAAACCCAGGACTACAATGACCTCAGTTTGTCAATTAATAATGTGTCAGGGCCAGGATTAGGGCAAAGGGACTGAGGCCAGATCAAGTACATGCAGGGGTGGACTCTTTTTGTGGGTTCAGAATGAAGGCCTCCAAGGATGTTCAAGATTAAGGATTTGAAATTTATTATCTGGAACATACGAATATGTTGTCCTACATGGACAAAAGAACTTTGTACTAAAGGTGCAAAGGGGCTTAATGGAGGGGGATCACGTTGGTCCACTGTAGTCACAGGGATCCTTAAAATATGGAGAGGGAGGCAAGAAGTCAGAATTATTCCATCTGGGGACTCAACCCTGTGTAGCTGGCTTTGGAGATGGAGAAAGAGGACCACAAGTAGAAAAATGCAGGCAGCCTCTAGAAGTTAGAAAGAGCAGGAAAATGGATCTTCCCCTCAAGCCTCCAGAAGAAATGCAGCCACGCCAACATCTTATTTTTTTAGTCCAGTAAAATCCGTGTCAGACTTCTGATATACAGAACTGTAAAGAACAAATGTGTGGTTTTTTACACAAATAAATTTAAGGTAATTTGTTACAGCAAACATAGAAAATTTATTCAATAACTTTGTGTAAAATTTTGGTATTGTGTTCATCACCAATTTTTTGCATTAGTTTTGATTTTTTTTTAAACATTGCACTACCAATATTATTGATCTTGGTGACTGAGTTTTCTGTCCCCAAGGTGAGTGCCTCCCTTGCCTCCCGCCTGGTGTGGTCCTACAGTGCAGGCCCAGTCTTGCCCACAATGTGCATTGGTGATGTTGGGGCTAGCTTCATGTAGAAACATGATCAGCAAATTTGTAGACCGGGTTTCTTGTCACCTCTTTGTGTCCAACCTGAACAATGTTTTCAAGTCTCAACTGAAAGTACAATGAAGGTTTTGCTTTAATGCTGGTAAACTGTCATGGATGAATGTTAGCAGCAGGTTACAGAGTATATAATGGAGAACTGTCCTGTGGAATACATCTTATGCCCGGAGATCTGAAAATGGAATTATTCAAGTTTTCTGACCTTGAATTTTATAGTCTTATTTTATGACCTTATGAAGGATCTTCTTATCCTTACTCAATATCAATGATTTACTTCCTTTGTCTGGGAATAGTATTTCCTACTACTTAGGCAACCCTGAGGTTAAATTCCAAACTTGTCTCATCCTATAACTGGAGAAAGATCTAGTCTTTTTTTTTTTTTTCCAGTTAGCACGATAGTGTATGATACCACAGTCTAACATAAATAACATACAAAAGGGACAGCTATGACAACAGTGGCAATGACTGCCATGTTCTGGTATCCCCATTTCCCAGATGAGAAAGTCGAGACTCAGAGACAATAATAGATGAAATAGCTATTTCTTCAGTAGGGTTTACCATATGCGAGGTATTATTCTAAGGGCTTTACTAACTGATTTAATCCACACCAACCCCAAAAGGAATTATCTCACTTTGCAGATGAGGAAATTGAGGCACAAAAGGGCTAATAGGCATAAATGGAGAAGGTAACTTATTTATGCTGGTCATAAATAAATTGAGACATAGGAAGACCCACCTAGATCCATCCTTTTTAAAAAATGCCATGCTGTTTTTTACTATGCCAGTTGCCTCTTAGAACTGGAGTCTTGGTAATGTAATTGATTTTATAATCCCAGTCACTCTTCCCCTTCCCTGCCATGATCATGTCATCTGCCTTTTAACAAATTCCAGGCACAACTCTGGTAAGCTCCCTGGGAGAGGATGAAAGGCTCACTTCACCACTCCCTGGGGTTCAAAGCCACGGCTGTGAACACCATGTCCTGAATGTGCCTTCCTCTTAGAATTCTCTGGCTTGCTTCTGATCCTAGCAGTACACGTGGCAAAAGGGTAAACTGCTTTTCTCAGAAAGGATTTACAATCCTGACAGTATGGCTCAAGCAAATCTTTATTGCCCCTGTGCCTTGGGAAAGGTATTATCTGACCAGGGTGGGTAGTGATAATTCATTGACATCAATAGAACCTATCCTAGTGTTAAAGTACAGTTAGTAGAATTTGTTTGACTCTACTCAGCAACACTCCAAGGACACTACCAGGAGAAGATCATTTTTTTAATGCAACTCAGAATCTTATCATTTACTTGTATGATATTTTCTATAAGTTATGTTCAAACACGAAGGCTTTTTTGAGTCTTACAGATAACTGATAAATATTAGGTATTTTATTTAATGACATATTTTTAACCTTTTTATTCCTAATTGATTATAACCCTAAATTTACTTTGAAGGGTGCACTGTAGGAAATAAAATTTTTGTCAGTTTGTATTTTGAATTAAAGCTGACAATGAACTAGGAACTGGTCTCTGAGATCAAACTCTTGATAAGATGTGCCTTAGGATGTAGATTTGATTTTTTCTATATCAAAATATGCATTCATTAAAATGGTGCTGTTTTTACACATTTAACATTTACTAATGATAGACAGAAGATGTCAATGTAATAGCTTAAAGCACCATCACAATCAAAGAAAAATGGAAAAAACTTTTGATCAGGAGTCCAAAAATGTGGTACTTGTGTTGCCCATCACTAGCTATGAAAATGTATTTTTCTAAGTCTCAATTTCCTTTTCCTTAAAATGCATTTACTGTGTCCTTCCTACTTTGTAGGGTTGACTTACGAATAAAACGCATTAACATCAAGATAATTTGTGGAGAAATAGTACATATGCTCTATGTAATTTAAACCATTAAAATTTATAGTATATGTTTCCTAAGGATGAAATATACTAAATACATTTTGGTCACACCATAGTTTGCACTGTGATCGTATATTTGTATTGAACAAGGAACCCCGACAGGACGAGCATCTAACGGGGACTGAGTGTGAGGTTTTGAGAGGTGTGCTGATCCAGGATTTAGAGGCTGTGGCTTCGGTTCCATGCTCTATCACTTCTAGTGGATAAACTCTATTCCGCTTACTGTTAGAGGTCATTTTACCTCTCCAGGTGTTTGCTCGTAAGTGAAAAACATGGAGACTGTACAAAAGAGTATCTAAAGTCCCCTTTAGCTCTGTTTGGCCTTTTGTGCTGCTTTAGATTTTACGCTTTAATTTCAGTTCTAGTTATCAAGGAGCATATTAAAAGATTAATGCATTACTATGAGGATTTTACTTACAAATATAGAAAACAGACAGATGCAAAATCCTGCATTTGAACACACTGTTTCCTAAGACTCATTAACATCCTTTAAATTGGTCTTTAGTAGCTTCATTAAAGTCCTGTTTAATATTTTTAAAAAATGCAGTAGAATCTTCATGGTGAACCACTTCCCTACACTGACCACCTCCTTAAGCTGACCTAATTTTCATAGATATGACATGCACCACACGTACTCAACGGATGCTCCTTATGTGGTCCACCTCCATATGTTGACCAGTTTGTTACAGTCCCGTTGTGGTCACTTTACAGAGGTTCTACTGTAGTTAACACTTATTAAGCATTTTCTTTGTACAAGGCACTTTGTTAAATGCTTTTTAATATATTAGTTAATCCTAAAAATAACAATAAATGTGTGACCATAGCCTTTATTTTTGAGATGAGGAGATTGAACCTAAGAAAGATTAAGTAAACTGCCAATGTCAGTTGCTAAGTCCCACTTAGTATTTGAATCCAGTCCTTTGCTCTGTATTATGCCCTCTAAGAGAATAAATTCCATTTTGGTATATTTGTAAATTATCTGATGCCAAAGGCTTTCTTAGGTTCATGAAACAGAAACTCTCTGTTTTAAAATATAAAGGGCTATATTTAAACACCTGGACATAAATTCTTCACTGAAAGATATGACTAAAGAAAGAATTTGGAAATCTTGACTTTGAAGTAATGATTATACCCATTATTTTGTTATAGTAGCTTTAGATGTCTCAAGTTATTTTTTTAAATTCTACCTTAAACCTGGACTGAATAATTTTTTTTTTCTGAGATAAGAGTCGCACTCTGTTGCCCTGGGTAGAGTGCTATGGCATCACAGCTCATGGCAACCTCAAAATCTTGGGCTCAAGCAATTCTGTTGCCTCAGCTTCCCAAGTAGCTGAGACTACAAGCACTCTCCACAATGCTGGGATGGCTTTTCTATATTTATTAGAGATGAAGTCTCACTCTTGCTCTGGCTGGTCTCAAATTCCTTAGTTCAAACAATCCACCCACTTCAGTCTCCCAAAATGCTAGGATTACAGGTGTGAGCCATTACGCCTGGCATTGGACTGAATAATTGTAGTCAGATATGATACACAAGATTAAAATATTCCTTCTTATTTTTTATGCCAAATTCAACATGGGCTAGAAGAGAGCAGTTATGTAGCAAAATTAGTCAAGGTGGACTACTCATGGCATTTTTCTTTTAAGGTGAAATTAGGGATGAGATTAGCATATTAAGTTAATTTAGGGTTCCAGGTCATGACCATGCAAACACAACTTTAGGCACATTAACATATGTTAATTTTTAATTTTACCCAGCAGAGGGAGATGGCATATTAGCTATTATATTGTAATTTTTAATTCCATATTTTTAATGATTTCTTTTAGCATACCAGTAAGTAACATCTGGAATAAGCAAATGTTTTGGTATTTCCAATGCTATGGAAGTGATATGAATGTAGATCTTATCGGGAATAAAATGTAGCTGACTTTATTTGAGTGGAATAAAGTTATAAAATATTTCAGATGACCTTATAGATAAGGGAGAGTCTAAAGTAATTTCATAGGGAAGTTAGAAAAAGTTCCCTTTACTAGTTACTAACTCAGAAAAATTAACCACATCTATCTTATGTTGTCATGAACAACGTGGAAGGCTATGTTTGAGGTGCCACCCATAAGGATATGATGGTGATAGGTGTTCACAGGTGACTGACATCATTTCACTTCAACAATCTGGAAAATAGCCTCAGTCAAGATTCTTTATCCTTGGTCAATGATCAAATAAAATGAAATGATAGACTTTTGGTTTCCAACAGACCTTGGTGCAGATTGTATCTGAATAGAGGTCTATGAAACTTCTAGAACATTCTACAAAATATTAGAGGGGGTACATGACCTGCGTGATGCCTAAGAAGGGTACTCAGTGGTATAGAGTGACCAATTTCTTACATTTCACTTATGACTATAGCTTGAACATTGTATTATTCTTGATTTTATGTTTTATTTCTGCATGAAGGTACTGTATAGGGCTGTGATTCCCAAATTGGAGTGTACTGACCCCCAGAATATCTCTAAGACACTAAGACATCTTTAACATAATCTACATGTATGCTGTCTCTTAGTCTTCCTGGGCTGATTCTGCTTCAGCTTTGGGTTAACTTCTAGGAACATCCATAAAAGGTCCAACTACATTAAGCCTGTTGTGACATTTATAATTTTAATGAAAATTTTTGTGGTCACTGAAAGTGTTTATATTATATAGCAGATAGAATTTCACTCAAGCATGCTCATCAAAAATAGTTTTCCCAGGATATTTTTTCTCTTTTATTTCAATAATCAGAAACTTCCTCTCATACCTATCTATCTCAAGAATGTTTCCTTTGTGTTAAGACATCACAATTCATTTCTCTTCTCTTGAAAAATTATTACTAATTTTATACTTTTGTTGACTTTATGCTTCCTATTGTTTCAGTGTTTCTCATACTTCTGGATTTTAACCAATAGTTCAGTATGAAACATGTGACAGAATGTCTAATGTATTCAGCCTTAGACTTGTTGACTTGGCCTACAGATGACTAGAAAGTGATAACAGGGAAGTTTTAAATCCAGACAAAATAAAATAAAATAAAATAAAATAAAATTAAATTAAATTAAAATTGTGACTTCTAGCAAAAATGTGCATTCCCATTAATGTGGAAAATGAATACTCTTTGTAAGACTAGTTATCTTCTTCACATATGTGAATTTCAATTATTTCCTCATTTTCTATGAAACTTTGTGTTACATAAAAAATCATGTCCTAAAATTGTACAAATTACCACTTGAAAAAGTGAATTCAAATTTTCATAATCTCAACAATACACATTATACTTTTAGCAGATTTGATTTATGATATAAAATAGAAAAAATGTTTGATATATATCTAGATCATTCTGGAAGATAATATGTAATAAAGAGGTTGGCATGTGAAAGGAGACTTCAGAGAATGCTGAGGCATGGTCCTCTTCAGACCTGGCCTAAAATAACCCCTTTGGTTGTAGATAGTTTTGGGTCTTTTCATCACTTGTAAATTTTTTATTCTCTTTCTCATTTTGTATTTCTTTTTGTAGTCACTTTGTGTCACATAGCATGGAATGGAATAATTTTATTACAATGTTTGTTAGTACCACTGTGCCAAACTAATTAACAAATGAGGCCTTCAGTGGGTATTTCAAATTGATTTATAGTGTTGTTTTTTAAAAAAGCAATTATGGAGCAAAGTCCAGAAAGCTTCCTCTCATCATTCACAAACATAGGCCTGCTTAACGTGTATTGGAAAGAGCATCTAACTGGAACTGAAAAGACCCAGGGCTCAGGTTTTATTCCACTATGTTCCAATTGTGTGGCATTGGTCAAACTACCCAGCCTCTTGGAAACTCAACTTGCTTTTCTGTAAAAGGAGAATAGCGATGCTTCGCCTGCTCTCCAAGTTAGGCTCAAATGGAAAAGTTCTTTGTAAACTCTAAAATGTTTATTATCATAACTTTACATTAAGAGAGGCATATTTTTCATGCTCTGCTGATCACCAAGATAAGTTTGCATAATAATTTCACATTTTTGCTGAAAGTCACAATTTTTCACCCTACATACATAAAACAATTGATTTTGACCCATTAAAGGCATTTTGCCATCATATGCCACAATGGAAGCATGACAGTGTTCTCAAATTTGCAAGCAGTCATGCTTGGTTTCAAATTCTGATTCCACCCCTTTTAGGGAAACACTGGGCACATTACTGACACTTGTTAAGGCTCAGTTTTCCTTGAAAAGGGGATAATAATACCTATTTGATGCAGCTGTTATGACGATCAAGTAAGATAGGATTTTAAAAGCACCCAACACATAGCAGATAACAATGGTGGCTATTTTATGATGCGGAGGAGGATAATACCACAGAGGCAGGCAGCTGACTTTTGACACCTGACCCAGGCCTTCCAGTTATTAGACCCAAGATGGACATCTTAATGGGATGCAATGGAGACAGGTTAAGGTCTAATTGTATTGGCAGTTAACAATCTTATTATTACGAACTTTTGCTAGTAGTTAAGTTTTTCACACTAAACACATATGAAATAACAAGTGTATTTTGGAGGCAAAGACAACTTTCAATATGAGCACAAATATGAACAGTTTTTTTCTTATTTAAAGATGAATCTAACAATGTTCTTCCTGCTTTGATTTTAAACTCAATGGTATAATATACAATGTTTTAAACCTCTGTTTTATTCACAGGTTATTACATTTGTGAGCATTCCTAAGTAAAACTAACCTAGCCAGGAAGCTGGTAATCTTTAAAAATTGCATTAAGTGGCAAGTGACATCATAATCAGAGTATCTCATTCTTATGGTCAAAGGTTATCTCCTTTTATCTGCTCTGGAGATTTTCATAATGTTCAAACATTTATAAACTGACCCAGTATAATTTTTCTCAAATATGTGCAATATTTGCTCATTTGGAAACTTGTGATCATTTGGCTCTTGTGTTTGTTTTCCCATTTGTCTGACTTTTGGGGCATTTTAACAGTTATTAGTGTGACAGTGACAGAGTGGGAAAAAAACATAAGAAATCAAAATTAATATCAGTCTGACAGTCTCATACATCAACTTTGTGAGTCATCACTAGTTCTTTGTAAGAAAATGTCAAAGCCCCAGGATTTTTCTGACAAATTCTGCTACTAGTTCTAGCTACGAAAGAGATATTTCACAGGGTATCTTTATGCTTATAGGATGGGATGAGAATGTAGCCTATGTTCTGAGGAAGGGTCTTTTTGGAGATACCTTCCCATGAAATCAGTTTATTCCAGGCTAACCCACTGAGATTTCCTGAAGTACAGGAGCAGAGAACCAAACATGGTAGTAGAGAGGCATGTAGTAAAAAATACTCTGGAGGAATAGACAGGGAAGAGTGAGAGAGCATCTGAAGTGTAGCACAACTTACTAAGATAGCTCTTTAAAGGTGTGTAACTACAAGAAGAGGGGGAAGAGAGGGAAAGAGACAAGGAGAAAGAGAGAGACAGACAGACAGGTGGACAGAAGGACTAAGGAAGAGGAGCTAATGCGTTCAGAAGAAAAGGGACTTAGGAAGTTGGGAGACATATAAATTGGTAGAACAACCTTAAAAATATGATAATGCAGCATTGTAGGAAAACAGAAGGAATCTATAAATCTCTGGCAAACACATACCAGTAAAAATGGAGGAAGAAAGAAAAGGCAAAGGAATGGGAATGAAGAAGACCAAGAACTAACTGAGATTTAGCTCTCAAGGACAGGGGTCCTCAAACTATGGCTCGCGGGCCACATGTGGCGGTGTGAATTGTATTTGTTCCCGTTTTGTTTTTTACTTCAAGGTAAGATATGTGCAGTATGCATAGGAATTTGTTCATAGTTTTTTTTTTTTAAACTATAGTCCAGTCCTCCAATGGTCTGAGGGACAGTGAATTGGCCCCTGTTTAAAAAGTTGAGGATGCCTGCTCTAGGATATAAAAGTGATCCTGAGTACAGTGTGGGATGAGGTGTTGGGATCACAGGTTAGGTCACATTTGCTAGAAGGCTCTTGGTGGTAGTTATAGTGCTTAATTTAAATGTTTAGTAAATTCACGTATTGCTCCCCTCAATAATATATACTTAAATCATAGTAAGCAAATCCTTTTTCTTAGTTCAGATTCTAATCTAAGAAGAAGTTCATAACTATATTAAAAACAGAGAGATGTGTTAGGCCAAAAAACAATCCTTAAAAATTAAAAAAAATTGAAATCTTACTAAGAGTATTTTCTCTGACCATAGTGGGATTAAACTCGAAATTAATAATAAGAGGAACATTGGAAACTATGCAAACACATGGAACTTAAACAATATGCTCTAGAATGAGTCAGTGAGTCAATGAAGAGATTAAAAGTGAAACAGAAACATCTCTCAAAACAAATGAAAATGAATACACAACATATCAAAACCAATGGGATACAAGGCCACAGTAGTCAAGACAGCATGGTACTGGCACAAAAATAGAGACATAGATACTTGGAATTGTATAGAAAACCTGGAAATGAAACCAACAACTTATAGCTGTCTAATCTTCGATAAACCAAACAAGAGTTTTCACTGGGGGAAAGACTCCCTATTCAATAAATGGTGTTGGGAGAATTGGATATCCATATGTAAAAGACTGAAACTGGATGTGCACCTTTCTCCCCTCACAAAGATTGATTCAAGATAGATAAAGGACTTAAATTTAAGGCATGAGACAATAAAAATCCTCAAAGAAAGAATTGGAAAAACACTGGAAGATATTGGCCTGGGGAAAGACTTTATGAGGAAGACTGCCATGGCAATAGCAACAACTGCAACGATAAATAACTG
>CAUYRH010119235.1:0-14563 GCA_963574655.1 Perodicticus potto
TCACAGCTCACAGCAACCTCCAATTCCTGGGCTCAAGCGAGTCTCCTGCCTCCACCTCCCAAGTAGCTGGGACTACAGGCGCCCGCCACAACGCCCGGCTGTTTTTTGGTTGCAGCCATCAGTGTTGTTTGGCGGGCCCGGGCTGGATTCGAACCCACCAGCTCAGGTGTACGTGGCTGGCACCTTAGCCCGTTGAGCCACAGGCGCCGAGCCAGAAATAGTCTTTTTTATATATATTTAAAGTGGGAGAAAATATCCCTGTTTTGCTTTCGCTCTTTAGATTTATAATGATGATAAGCCATATTTCTGTATGATGGCAAAAATATTCTAAGAAGCATGTGTTAGCTGTATCTGATATTCTGTCTTTCTGGTGATTAACCTTTTTGAGTCTTCATTGTATAGGATTTTATGCTCAAACTAGGGGTAAAAAATGGCTTTATGTTTTTGAAAAAACCTACCAAAACAAACCAGAGAACAAAGATGAATAATGCCATAGTTAATTTCATATATCTGCTTCTTTTACTCATGGGATTTGAAACTCATTTGCCCTCATTTATATTTGTTGTGTTTTTTAAATTATACATTTTAAAATAATTCTTGGGATATGCTCTGTGAATAAGAAGAAAGTAATGAGAAATTTTGAAAACTAAATAAACATTTGTAATTGTGTGTATTTCTTCCCTTAATTTTTTTCTAGCTGCAACCACTTCTTTTTCTTCTCCAAATGTGTCCTCTGTGGAGTCCTTGCCACCACAGGCATATTCTACTCCTCAGCCATCCCTTGCTCCTGTGGGACCATTACCTTTTGCACCTCCTGCACCGGTTCCTTCTGTTCCACCACTTGTGACGTCTGTAGCGCCTCCTGTTTCTCCACCAACTGCAGCTGTCCTCAGTAATCCTCCTTCATTCCACTTCCCACCTTCAACTTCTGCTCCAAGTGCTCTTTTATCTGCGCCACCTTCCGGTCCTCCTATATCAGGATTTTCTGTCGGTTCAAATTATGACATTACAAGGGGACATGCAGGAAGAGCTCCCCAGACACCTCTGATGCCATCGTTTTCTGCACCTTCAGGAGCAGGTAATTCTCTTTTTTAAATACTTTGGAATACACAGGTATAACTAATGTTTTATTTTTTTAAAAAAAGTAATAGTTTTATTGAGATATAAAATATGTGGTCTTTCGTGACTGGCATCTTTCACTTAGAATAATACTTCAAGATTCATCCATGTTGTAATGGGTTTTGGTACTCCGTTCCTTTTCATGGCTGCATAATATTCGAATGATGGATATACCACAGTTTGTTTATTCACCAGTTGAAGTTGGGTTGTTTCCTTTTTTTTGGCTGTTGAGATAATGTTGCTATGAATGTTTGTATTCAAGTTTTTGCATGGACATGTTTTTATTTCTCTTGGGTATATATCTATGAATGGAATTCCTGAGTGACAGGGTATTTCTTTGCCAAACTATTTTCCAAAGCAGGTGTACCATCATACCTTCTTACCAGCAATATGTGGGGGTTCCAGTTTCTCTGCATGAATGTTCTATTTTTAACTCGTTTCTTTGATTTCCAGAGTTACCTATTGTCATGTTTTTGACATTTTAATTATTAAAATAAAGCTACTATAACAGTGTATGATTTTTGTACAACCCTGGACTTAGTATATAATTAGTATATGGGATATCGGAAAAAATTTCAACATTTTATCCTAACATCCATTTATAGAGAAATGTCACGGTAAGGTCTAAAAGTCTTTTCAAACATTACATAAAAAATTATCAAGCCTGACTGGTCCAGGGAATCATCTTTTTTTTTTTTTTTTTTTTTTAACCAGATAAAATTCAGAACCAAATGAAAGCTCATGTGTGCCAAAAGTTGGTGATTTGGGTTATTTCCTTCTCTAAGTCAGTTGCATCTTCATTTTTGTTTCTCTCAAATGGTTGTTGCAAACCATTTATCAGAATTTCATCTTTGTTATTTACTACCCATTTTCTACTATCCCTACCATTTTAGGGAAAAGAAGCAACTTTCTTGTGATTTTTGTTATCTAACTTTGCTCATCTACCTTTACAAATAAAATATATTTCATGGGACAAGTATTAATACCCATGTCTACATATATGTGAATTTTTTTGAATTAAAATGAAGTGTGTGGAACATGTGTAGTAATCATTTTACATGTCTATGGGAGGGGCTTAGGTGTTCATTTATTTTTGTGGACTGAAGAGATTGGAATCGGAACTGTCTGCATTGAAGTGCTGTGTGGGACAAACCCGAAACTTCTTGATACATCTTTTTTGTCCTTTTTCAGTCTATTTGGTGTAATCCTATTTCAAGGGAAATAAATTTCTCTTTTGGAATTGTTTTGTTTGCCTTTTATAAAGGTTCGGGTTATTCTTTGCATTTGTAACTCAATCTTGAAATACCGGACCATGTAGTTTGAGCTACTCTCTTCATATGTTGTGTTTTCTTTTTATGGGAAAATATATAGATTAAATTATACATATTAAAATTTTTGCCATTGACTAGGTATTTTACCACCTCCCATTACTCAGCAAGCTGGTTTGACATCTCTGGCCCAGGGGACTGGAACCACATCTGCCATTACGTTCCCCGAGGAGCAGGAAGACCCTCGGATTAGCAGAGGTCCAGATGAAGCCTCTGCTGGTGGAATCTGGGGTTTTATTAAGGTAAGAAGTACTTACTTTAGGAATTATGTTTAGTTTTCTCATTATAAAACTCACGGATGCTTCCTGAGAGAAATTTCCTGAGAAAATTTTGAAATTACAAAATGGCATAAGAGGAATATACAAACCCTTTTGTTTTGTGAGTTTTCCGTAGTGGCTCTCAGTCTTCTGTCTGTGCGCCTACGTGCATAGACTACGTCTGTAGATGTGTCTATATTCTTTTAATAAAAATCAAATTGGGGTTGTGATGTGTAGATAACTATGTGTGTTTTCTGTTTGTCTTTACTTAGCATACATTATGAACATCCTCCAGTTATAAAATATTCTTCAGAAGTGTGTTTTGGTTTTTGGTACGGCGGTTTCGCCATACATGCCATTGCATTTGTTTCCCGTGTTTTATTTCGCTCATCTGCTGTTGACATCTTCTAATTGTAATTTTTTCTAATTAATTTGTTTTAATTGACTAAAAAGTGGGTATATTTATTATTACAACATGATAGCTTGAAATATGTATACATTCTGGAATGGCTAAATTGAGCAAATTAACATACATGCATTCCTCACATACTTCACTGGTTTTTGCCCTGAGAAAACTTCAAATCGATTAGCAATTTTCTAGAGTATAAGACACCGTTATCAGCTGTCGTCACCAGGTTATACAGTAGCTGTCTTGTATTCTTATCAATAACTCTAAGATGAGCACTCTTGTGTGTAAATCTTGATGGGCATCTCTCATCATGATGACTCCTGATGAACACTGGAGTGAACCTTTTAAAAATTATTGGTATATATTGTTCTCCTTGGAGGTTATGTCAAAATACACTATTGAAGCATTTTTCACTTGCCAGTATGGTTATTAATTTGAAATATAATATTTTCTGATTTAATAGGAAAGTATATGTCATTTTAATATTTTTTCCCTTGACAATTGGAACGTTTTTCATGTGATTTTCCGTACTTGTATTTTTCTTTTGTGAATCTCTCTTTACGTTTTTTGCCTGGTTTTAAAATGGGATGATTTTCTTCTTTTAATGTATTCATAACAGCTTTTAATAAGGTAAGGACATACAATCATATTTTGTAGTTTTCTTCATTTTTAGTTTACACTTTAATTTTATTTATACCTTTTGACACAGAAGTTCTTAAATTTTCAGGAATCATGTCTTTCTTTTTTTTTTTCTGAGACAAGAGTCTCACTTTGTCATCCCATCTAGAATGCAGTGGGATCATCACAGCTCACTGCAGCCTCAAACTCCTGCTCAGGTGATTCTCTTCCTTCAGCCTCCCGAGTAGCTGGGACTATAGGCATGTGCCCCTATGCCCAGCTAAATTTTTCTAATTTTTGTAGAGACAAGATATCACTCTTGCTCAGGCTGGTCTCAAACTCCTGGCATCAAGCAGTCTTCTCAGGTCAGGCTTCCAAAGTGCTAGGATTCAGGAGTAAGCGATGTCACTAATAATTCTCAGGAATTATTCCTATCAGTCTCTTTTTCTTTGCAAGTTGTTTTTATTCTAAAAAAGATTTTTCCCACCACAACATATGATAAATGTTTGTGATTTTTGAGTTCTTCTGTTTCTTTTTTTATAGGAAATCGTTTAATATAGCTGATCCTTACTTTACTATAATATATGAGGTAGAGGACAAACTTAATTTTTTCCCAGTTGCTTACTTAATAGAGTGTTATAATGTCCTCTGCCTTGTGATTTGAAGTATCTCCTGTATCTTAGTTACTAAATTATGAGTTAAAGTCAGTTATTGGTCTCTTTGTTCTTTTCCACTGCTCTTTGCCTGTCCTTATGAAAGTAGCACACTATTTTAATTATTGTAACTCCCTGTTTATTTATTATACTAAATAAATATAGTATAAAAACCTGCCCTGTATTGAAAACCTGCTGTGTGCTATGGTGGGGGTGGGGTGCTTTCAGTGATGAGTAAGCTAGAAAGGGCAGTTCGAGCCTCTGCACTCAGAAGGTATATCAGGATTTGGTAGTGTAAGTTCTCTTTTGAAGGTTTCTCTTTTGTTCAAAATTTCTCTGTACTGGTCTTTCCCATTTATTTTTCTCAGTGAATTTTGAAATTATTTTGCCAAGTTCCATTATTTTTCTGAGGATTTGTTTGCAGTTTTATTATACAGTAGAACCCCCATCATTGACCATTTCCCTACCTCGACCACCTCCTTAAATTGGCCCAATTTTCATAGACTGGACATACACCACATGTGCATATCGGTACAGTAGGCCTAGTTCCTTATGTTGTCTGTCTCGGTGTGTTGACCAGTTTGTTACAGTCCCTTACAGAGGTCCTACCATATATAGGAAACATTTTAAAATTTGGAGGTGGTTGATAGATTTACAGCATTTGAGTTTCACGTTTCAGGAAGATGATATTTTTCTAAGCTTTCTTTTTTATATCCTTCTACACATTTAGAAAGTTGTCTTTGTACAGGGACTTTTCATAGGAACTTCTTTCTTTTCTTCAGAACAAGTGTCAGTGTGTTTGTTGCAGTTCTAATAGCTGGGTCAACTGTACAGGGTTTGTAAATAGTAATAATTCTTGTGATATTCAGCATAAGATAGGTTGACAGTCTTAAATTATAAACTCATCTTTTCCTGAATCACCTTCGTTTGACAGTAGATTGGAAAAGGGAGAATCCAGCCTGTTAGTGAGATGCCATCTCAGGAGACAGTGTTCAACCCGGGAAAGTATCTCCCAAGGAGGAAATACTCACACTTGGTTCCTTCTGTCAAATGGTATAGTTGTAAGAATCCAGAGGAGTAGATCTGGCTAGAAATATAGAGTTTGGAGTGGGCAATTTGAGAAATAGGAAGCAGGAAAAAAGAAGAAACTAGTGCAACAGAGTAAAATACTAAGATATATTAAGATAAATAGCAGATATGAGGTGTGTTTACTCTTTTTATATTTTTTTAATTAAGGAACAAAGCATGGGCTTATTGAGACATCTGATTGTTGTCTTTGAGAACCTGAGGGACAAGCTTTGTGTAATCTTTTATATAAGTAAATAAATAGAAATGAAGCATTGTATATTCATAACTGAAGTAACTGCATATTAATACATGTACCCTCATTTTTATACACACACACACACACACACATATAATGTAGCTATACATGAAGTATCACAATTTCCAGGTGGGTGCTCCTCCAGATCTGGTCTATACACGGCTGCTGGTTTGCACACTGCTCGGGGTCTGTGATGTACTAGGAAGAGAAACTGAGGGTATCATTACAAACTTAATAGTGATTAGACATTGTCTGGACCTTGTTTTTCTTATATTTTACAAAAGTAGTGGTCTAGGATCTCAGTCCTGAGCATCATGGTGTTCTGTGCCTAGAGTAAGTATTTATACATCAATTTATTTTCTGCAGGGTGTAGCTGGGAATCCTATGGTGAAATCTGTGCTTGATAAGACGAAACATTCGGTAGAGAGCATGATCACAACGCTGGACCCTGGCATGGCTCCCTATATCAGTATGTGCATAAGTTAGACCAGTATCTGCCCTAGTGTTTAAGAGTGCTTGTTAATGACAGCCACTAAGTATAATTCTCAGTTCATTTCCACTGATGATGTTATCAGTAGAAATTCCTGTTATATGCTTGTATTAAGTTCATTGTCAAACTTAGTTTTTAATGTTATTAATTCATCTTTTTCTTAGTTATCATTAAATAAATTTTTAAAACTCTTCAGAATGAATTTTGGAGGAGTAAAAACTATGAATTCTTATTATACTTACTGACTTTAGTTTTACATATAGGTTAGCACTGCTTTATATAAGTTTTCTTTATTCACTGTTGACATTCAAAGTGATTGTTCGTACTTGGTTTTGACATTTCTCTAGTTTTCTGTTTTCACTAAATATGTTTATGCTTAACTCACAAATGTTAGTTTTGGAGAAAGTTAACCTAGTTGTTAATAATATCTGATTACTAGTTTTGTTGGAAAAGCTCTTTTAACTACCTTTGAACCTTCATCATCAAGAATCTTCCAGACAGTTAATGTAGAGATGCTGTCTGCTGTTTACATGTACATATTCAATATGTAAAATATACCACCAGGCTCAGTGGTCAGTTATTAGTAATCCTACAGATATAAGTTTATGAGGCAGAATTGTTTAGCAGGTACCTGAACAGAAATTTTTTGTGGCAGTAGAAAGCCAGTTAGCTTTCATAAGTTTTGGCTGTATTGGTAGTTTACTGTCTAGTAAGTGTCAAAGGCTAAGACATAGCAGGGGCTAAGTGCCATTTACTGAATGCTTTTGCCATGCCCTGATTCTTCTAAGAGCTCAGCAGGGTAGGTGGTTTCCTCAAGTTTTAGGTTAGGAACCTTGGGTTCAGAGAGATGTAAGTTATTATCTTAAATCACACAGCTTGACAGAGCTAGACTGAACGCATGTTTAATTTTTTATACTTAGCCACTTTCCCTTTCTTGAATTATTCTTTGTGTTAGAATTGTCCGAGGGATTTGGACTATCATATATATTGATTTCATGTATTTATAATCATCATAGGTATTCTTTTCTTCATATGTACATATTTTGGATGAAGGACAGAAAGGAATTAATGTTTCTGGAGCTCTTGCTGTTTTAATGGGTGTGCTGTGTCACACTGTGAAAGCTGTTATTTTATCTTTAGAGCAAGCTCCATGAGGCGGCAGATAATTTTCTACTAAGAAACGATCTCAGTGACTTCCCCAAGGTAATGAAGCTAGTAAATGGTAAAGGCAGGACTCAAGGTGGCTAGAGTCTCAAACCCGTGGTTTCTGTGACATCAGTAAAAAGGTGTAAGACCAAAGGAGAAAAAAGATAGAGAAATGAAATTTTTATTGCTAGCAAATATCATAACTCATAATAACATAATCAGTTACTTTTAAAAAGTAATAAAACTGAGTGTAAAAAAGCAGGCATCTTACTGACAACAAAAGCAACACCATTCTGATTTAACCAGCTCAAAGTAAACCTTACCAGTAATTTAAGCATATATTCTAGTACTCACTGGATGAGCAATTCATTTATATCAAGAAGGCACAAGAATTATTAGATATGGATTTTAACACAGTTTAACTTTGGGATTCTTAATTGGTGTTTCCTTATTGTTAAGGGCAAGGACTACCCTTCACAAACTGAAAAGCCTCTTTGGGCTGAAGCTTAATGGAATATTACTTAGCTAGGGTCAAGAGATATGTCTCATGTGGAAGAGAAAAATGAAAAAAGTATATTCTTCTCTTCTGTGTGACATTTTGCTTTTAGGTTCTAGTAAGTTCTGAAATTGTCAGTAAAGATGTTAATCAGGAGACAGGAATCCATGATAGGAAAGCAGATGTTTGGAAAGTAACTTCAATTGTCCCATAAGATATGTCATAGGGAAAAATAGCCTTGTTCCTATGGAAAAATGTTCTGTTACAAACAGCATTCATGAGAACCTTTTATCTGTGATAGCCATGAAAGCCAAGTATCAAGATATGCTGTGCTTAGAACAGGGGTTTTGAATTATCTATATCACAAAACGTTAGGGTATGAAATAAAATGAAACATTTTTGGTCACATTGTTCTGTCTAGAAATAATAGTGCCCCCGTTTATAAAATTGAAAATTTTAGATGTTTGAAAATATTTTTATTTCATATTACTCTTAACCTTCCTTTTAAAATTTCAGTTTTGTGTATGTTATATTAGTTTTCGTATATGCTTGCATATTATATTAGGGTGGTAGTACATATATAATTTATAAATAAATATCTTTTTGTGATCTACAGTAAAAAAAACTTGATGATGCCGACATTTAAACTGTTTTCTAGACAAAAAGCACGTTTCACGGAAGTACTTGTTTACTGTGTAACTTCCGTTGAACTCCGTGACAAGTTACTATCTCTGAGAGTCTTCATTTGCATTTTCTGTGCCTAGTGTCCCACATGTGTGACTTCACTTCGCAAACTAGATGTTTAGTTTTTATGATTGCTCCGTAACTGAGGGCCTGGAAACTGGTGTTACATCTGTTAGAAGCTTGTATATACTGAATGTCCTTCCTAACCAACCAACAGTAGAAAAACCATTTTGATTTGTAACTTTAAAATACAATAAATGAGGATGGTGCCTGTGGCTCAGAGGAGTAGGGCGCGGGCCCCATATGCCAGAGGTGGAGGGTTCAAACCCAGCCCTGGCCAAAAAAAACAAAAAAACAAAAAAACAAAAAACTTATATATATATATATATATATATGTATATACACACACACACACACACACACACACACACAAAATAAATGATTTTATTCAGAGTCTAAACTAATTAGAAAATGATGCTTGGCTACAAATTAATAGAATGACTTAGTAGACAGTAAAAGTTGCTGCCATCCGAGATGCCTTCCAGGAGGTCTTTGGTTTAGCTGTGGTTGTAGGCGAAGCTGGACAGTCCAATATTGCCCCACAGCCAGTGCTGTTTTTGAATCTGGTATATCATTAGTTCCCAAATTGATATCTAGGGAATGCTTTCTAGGAGCTGTTATTAGATGCCGAGAAAGTACTTTCATGAACAGGTTAAGTATGGAAAGTACTAGATTAGTCATGATTTTTAACTTTTGGGTTTCTCATAGTCCTTGAAATGTTGTAGATTTCCAAGAAAGAAGTATGATGTGCAGCATCTCCCAAAGTCATTTGACTGCAGAATAATTCTCAAGGAGAGCTACTAATATATTCTGCAATAGCATTTCATAGAAGAGAGAAGAGCGTGCTGTCGTTGTGGCAGGTGTGATACTCAGAACCATTAGAGGGTGGTGTGTTCCATATTGTGCTTGCATGTAAGACTCACTTGGATAATGCATTAAATTCCCATTTTTAAAATTTCAGGAAAAATTAGTAGTTTGGGACTAAGCATTTGTTGGGATAGCATGCTGTTAGAGTAGAAGGTGAAAACATTTGTGGGTGTATGAAATAGTGGTGAGAAAGAGGATTTCAGTGTGACAGAACAAGCTTTGAGTCCTGATGTTACTGCTTAGTGGCTGTGTTACCTGGGGTTTCTTCAACCATATAAAAATGGTGATGATCTGTATGCGTAGTTTTATGAGATAGGTAATACTTACATTAATGAAATGTTGGCACTTGATATGAGAGTAATTATGAGAATTTCATTATTTTAATTTGGAGTTGAAATTTTCTTTTGCCTTTTTTAGAATCTGGAGGTGAATTGGATATTGTAGTGACTTCAAATAAAGAAGTAAAAGTTGCTGCCATCCGAGATGCCTTCCAGGAGGTCTTTGGTTTAGCTGTGGTTGTAGGTGAAGCTGGACAGTCCAATATTGCCCCACAGCCAGTGGGCTATGCGGCTGGATTAAAAGTGAGTAGCAGAACACTTTCTTTAGAGCATGGAAACTGGCAGTTAATTTTTTCATAATTTTGATAATAATCCTGTAGTCTCTATGGAGCTATTAGGTTTTTTATATACTAAAGTAATCATCAGCTTTGCTTTGAGTTAGATAACTCTGTAGTATTATGAAGATACAGTGGACTTGTAATTTGAGGAAATCTAAGATAGATTTGAATTATTATGGGAGGTAAGAAAAACACAAGAGAGAAGAGAAGAAGAGAGCACAAGTGTAGTCTTTAAAAAGATCTTCTTACTATAATCCACAATTAACCTTCAGATTGCTGAAATTATAATGTCTCTTGAATCCCATGAGCTTTTTATTATCACCATTAATAATATTAGAATGTTGGAGTTCTAGGAATTCTGCCCTCTTCCTATACTTTTTTTGTTCTCTATGGTAGTGTTACCAACACAATTGTGCAGGAACAAAAGAACAATTCACTGGCATACAAACATCTCTCCCACCTTAAAAAACATAAACTGAAGGAAACCCCAAAACGTTTTTTGACTTCCCTCCTCCTAGGACCCGCCTCTTTATTTTGCTTCCTTTTGCAGCAAAATTCCAAAGAGTTGCCCCCATTCTTCTCCAGTTCTTCTCTTTGGGTTCTCTTAACCCCGCACAGGCAGGCTCCCCCTCCACTCCACTGAGAGTGCTCTCAAAGTCACTCTGCTCTTCATCGTACTGGACTTACCAATGGCTTTTTTTCCCCCCAAATAATAGGAGTGTACACATTTTTAGATTACCTTGTTTTCAATTCTAAGGTAAAGTTCAAGTTGCAGTTGAGCCCTTTACCCAGGGGGCGTGCTGAACAGTTGATCATTCCCTTCCTTAAAGTTTTTTTCCGCTTGACTTCTTCAAGTTTTTTCACTTTTGGCTTTTCTTTCTTCACTGATTGCTCACTCCTTCTGTGCTGCTGGTTTTTCCTCTCCACCTCCTAAAGGTCACCTTCTCTTTGTCCATTCACTCCGTTGGTATTCTCATACCACCCATGGCTTTAAATACCATCTCTGCTGCAGTTCCAGATTTGTGTCTCCACCTGAGACGTCTTGTAAACTCCTGATTTATATAAAAGTTGCCTTGTTGACAACTTCACTTGAATATCGCAAACTTAATACATCTAGAACTAAGCTGCTTTTCTTTTCTCTAAACCTGCTCCCCTCCCAGTCTTTTCTATCTTAACTAATAGTTCTTTCTGTCTTCTCAGGCAAGGAACCTTGGAATCTTCCCTAACTTCTCTTGTTAGCTACTTCGAATCCGTCAGCAAATCTTGTTTGCAAGACAGACAGTTATCATTTTTCACTGTAGTTGTGTTCTATAAGGTTGCTGCAGACATTGAATTAATGAGTACTGAACCATTGCTCCCAGGGGAGATACAAGGTTAAGTCCCGGTGTGCCTCTGGTCACAACATTTTCAGAGTCTATAAATACATAACTTTGTTTTGTGTCTGTTTCTGTTTAACTACATCTTCACAACCCACATAGGCACACGTGTGTACTCTTTCGATTCATTAGTGTTGGACTGTTACAACCTTAAAGCACAATATAACTCATATTTGAATGACACTTATTTAACACACTCATATTTTCTCCGTAAGGGACATCACATTTGTCTTGTGCTTAAGAACCATAGACAGCACCTCAGCACTGCCCTTGGGGGTCATTTCAAACAAGCACAAAAATGCAAAAAAGTGCCATTCAGTCGACCTCAGCAGGGACACTTGTTTACATTATGCCCACAGAACAAGAGAACGCTCCCTTGTTCCCTCTCAACTGGGAAATGTGCATCAGGCAACTCAATTTCTCGTAGCTCTGTGCATTTCTGATTTTGAAGTTACTAATAAAATTTTAGTGAGTAGTCAAATTCACAGTCAGGGAATCCACCGATAATAAGGATCAACTGTATTTACATTCATTCTCATTTATGACATTCTGTTATTTCATCAAAGGAGCTTATGAAAGCTTACATTTATGGAAAGCATCCTTTGAGCCAGGCACATGGACACCTCGGCTATTCACTCAGGATGAAGTAACTGCATAGCATGTTGCATTGGTGGAAAAGTCTTTGGCATTGGTTATAATAAACATAAACTCACATTAACACTAGGTCTTTTTTAAATATAGAGATGGGATCTTGCTCTGTCTGTTTTTTTGTATAGAGATGGGATCTTGCACTGTACCCACACTAGAGTACAGTGGCACAATCATAGCTCACAGTAGCCTTGAACTCCTGGGCTCAGGGGATCTTCTTGCCTTAGTCTTCTGAGTAGTTGAGAGTACAGGCACATGCTGCCATGTCTGGTGTTAGTTTTTCTTTCTTTCTTTTTTTTTTTTTTAATATTTTGTTTTTGAAACAGATGGGGCCTTGCTAGGTTGTCCAGGCTGTTCTCAATTCCTGCTCTCATGTCATCCTTCCACTTCAGCCTTCCTCCCAAGTTGCTGGGATTATAGGTGAGGCTACCATGCCCAGGAACACTAAATTATTTTTAATTCTATTAGATAATGTTGCGTAAGTTGAGATGCTTTCTTAAGTTATATTTAGTTAGTACTTTATTTAAATAGAATATGAAAGCCTTTTTTTTAAGACACATACCATCCCTAAAATCACTTTTCTGTCTTGAGGGCTGTCAGACAACAGTTATGCTACATCTAAATGTAGGATATTATATATAATCTGAATGAAATCACACACTTCCTGCCTTTTCACTTTTCATAAGGGTCTGTTCTTAAACAGAGCAACACTACCAAGAGCACAAGCACTTTGGAGTATTTCTGCTTTCTGGTGGATTCCCTTAAACTTGAGTCGCAGTGTACTTGTTCAGTAAGGCTTTCCATGATAGTAGGGGTCTGGCCTTTATAAAATACAGCAAAACTAACTGATGGCTGTAGGGGTTGAGATCAGTCTAGTCTTGAAACAATCAAAAGAGTGTGCACATGTGTGTGTGGGTTTATGAAGATGTAATTAAACAGAAACAGACACAACAGTCTAGTTGTAAAACAAATATGTAAAAACAATAATTATGCAGTAAGCTATTTATACATAAGGTAAACTATAAGCATCAATGTGAGTGATTTTTCCTTGAAAGACTAGAACAAGTAATGTGATGGAGGTTGGACTTTCAAGTTTTCATGAATGTGTTTGGAAGTTGGAAAAAGCTTATAGATCTGGGAAGGAATTACATTTCAAGATTTCATTTCAGAGGGTAACCTGAAGAAAATCCTAGGATAGAAATAGGTTATTGAACAAAGAAAATGGTGAGTACATGTCCCTGAAACTAGACACTAAAGCAAGGGCTTTCTATATATTATATGTATGTGCTATAGAGGTTGATAACGGTATTACTTTTCTAAAAGAGTGATAAAAGAATATAATTCTCTAATAAAGGATATTTAAATCTGAGCAGTTAAAAATTGAAATTTTCATATGTAGTATTAGGCTATTAGAATTTATAGGTTTAGGTTTCAAGGTAAAAATTTGGGCAAAGATAGTGAAAACTCTGGCAGTTAGAGTGGCAGTTTATTGATAAGAGGTTTTGGTTATTCAGAAATGTCATGAACAAGTCCTGAAGTGTGAGTTTGTCATTGGGAACATGAGGAAAGGGGGAAGATAATGTGAAGTATTTAAGAAGGTATGTACATTAATTATGAAGAAAAGGAAAAACTTTATAAAATTTTAGCAGTACAAATGGAAATGAATTTATGTAATTGACTTCATGGCAAGCTTCCTTCTTCATTATGGCTTTTGAAACATGGGCCTTTTTTGTTACATAGGATATAATTACACAGAAGATATTTAAAATCAATTGGTATTAGACTTGAAAGGCTGGTAGGGATTTTTTCTTCAAGAAAAGCCTTTTTTTGATGTTATTGATAGTTCACTTTATCTTGCTATTTTGATTAGTATTTGACAATTTCTTTTTTTTTTGCTATGGGTTTTTGCCCTTCAAAGTTCTACATGTGAGCTCTTTTGCCACAATTTTTTATAAAAGGTCAAAACTAAAATCCGTTTTAGATTTAGATTTAGCAAAGTTATTTATATATTTATCAGCTTTTTATTGTTTTTCCAGAAACAGTAGAGGGAGCTAATGAGAAGGGAAAAAAGGTGGAATCTTAGAATAAAACATTTCAGGCTCTTTTTTTTTCACTATCAGATTTTATTTATTTATTTATTTATTCATTTGTTTTTTAAATACATGTATTTTATTATTCTTCATTACATTATTGCCCCCCACCCCACCCCCCAGGGGTAAGCAAGAAATGATTTTCAGAAAAGAAAAAAGAAAAAACTAAAGCTCCAGGTAGAGGGGGAGAATTCAGGTGGGGGGAGAGAAGCTCTCTCTGTTTCTCTCCTGGTCTTTCCCCATCTCCTCCTTTAGGCTTTTAGTCTCAGGGTATATATAGGTGTATGGGTTCCTTGGCCAGGAAACGAATGAATACAGTCTCTTCCTCCAGGGGCAAGGTGAATGAGTGTATCAATGAATGGACACAGTCCATTCATGAAAT
>CAUYRH010119237.1:0-37857 GCA_963574655.1 Perodicticus potto
ATTTCAAATGGTTTGATTGTGGCATCTCTGAATTAAGCTGGAGAAGCCAGGTGAGGCATCATCCACTATTTTCTTGGGTAGGCCATTCATTAAAAATATTAAGAGTTCCTGCATACATCATTCACAAGTAAAATCCTGGAACCCTCCATCTTCAACGGAGGCAGACAGTGAAGACAGCCAACCACAGACCACCTACACTTAAATGTCATCAAGCCACACGCAATAAAGATGGTAGTCCATGAACCCCTGTATCACTCTCCCTCCGGAGAAACCCTAACTGCCCCCTTCTATCATTGCCTGATTCAGCAGGAAGCAGTTAGATCGAGTCTTCACCCCTTTTCCCCAACAGCAGTTGGGGTTTCTACTTGGAGAGAGAGAATTGATGCAGGACATTTGGTGCCCTGGCCAGCTCAGTGGAGCTGGCAGACCTGCCGCCTCCTCCTTGGTGGTGTCGGTGCTGCAGCAGCCAGCTGAAGAACCAGCAAGCTTGATGACTGGCAAGGAGGGGGACCTCCAACCCCCACTGGAGGCTCCAATAGCCAAAAAGGCCAGACAACTGCTGAGGAGACACCTGTGTCTTGGTGTCTCCTTCACTTTGCACTTGGGACTAAATGTGAAACCCCCATTTCCTATGCCTAGGTCAGTTTCATGTGAATTTCCTGGGCCTCAATTCCATGAATGGACTGTGTCCATTCATTGATGCTTCCATTCACTTTGCCCCAGAGAGGACTGTGTTCATTCATTGATACATTCATTCACCTTGCAAAAAATAAATAAATAAAGAAAACAAACAAACAAACAAACAAAAAATAAAATAAAATTGACACTGAAATCTCTAAAAAAAAAATATTAAGAGTTAAAAGTTAGCAAAGGCCTGGATTTTGGGAAACTATAGAACAATGTCACCATAGAAACCAGTTTCCATTTTGCCTTTTAAGATAGCCTTACTAATCATAGATTGATAATACCATGAATAACAAAATCTCACACACACATATCTCATTTTAACTTGCTATGCTAAAATCAGACATGTCAAATTTGATCACATTTGGGTTCACTACGTGTAGCGGGTCCATACCTGGTGTAAGGAGGGAGAGGCAGAGTGATTCTGGTCCACTTGTTGAAAGTGTCTGACACCAGGATGCGCTGCAAATGATAGCGACTGCATTCAACATTGGTAGGCAGACAATCCTTCACCAACGGGTGCCACGACAACCCCAGGTCTACTGAGTATTCCAGTTCAATGGCTGAAATAGGAAGCATTATTCTGTGTAAAAACACATGTCTGCAGATCCAGAAACCATAATTACTTAGCATGTTTCTATATATTTTAATTTCAATCAAATGTCAATTTTGTTCTTTCCTTTTATTTGTTTCCTACTTTGAAATGTCTTTTCCTAGTTTTATTTTTCCCTCTGTATAATATTAGCTATTATTTTAAAATTTCCATGTTGAAATCATTTTCCTTTTAAGGGGATATGATCAAGTGAAATAATTAATTTCCTGAATTACATTTTACAATGAGAAACTTTCAAAACAATCATCATGGCGTTATTGCTTCACATACAGTTACAGTGTATGAGTTTCTATATTTAATAGTAGTAATATGAATATAATTTAATCTAATAATGATAGAATATATATGACATAAATGTATTATATATTTAAAAAATATTATTTAATATAGTACAATGATTATAAAGTAATGTATTATGCCCACTTAATGGTTAATATACAAATGGAGAACATATTATACATTTTAATAATTAGTTTTTAAGTAGTTAAAGAAGTTGAGCAGACTTCTCAAATTTTGACCATTCTATAGGAATGTCAATTTTGTTCCCGGTACAGGTGAAACTCCTTAGAAACGCTAAATGCTCTTTTGCTTATATACCTTGCTCTATTGAGTTACGGAATATACATGGAATGTGGAGGTCGGAGGGATATGAGGAAATGTGGAGAGCTGTGGAATTTGTGTGAATCCATGTATTAATGTTGTGCGTCTGTGGAAAGACACTTCGTTCTTTCCTTTGTTCTTCTTCTGGAACATTCAATCTATATCAAGTCTTATATTTCTCTCTATTCACTTTATAAAATGCCTCAGCCCCATCCTCAAGGGCTATGGTTCTCAGTCGTGGCCGTACACTGAAATCACCTACTAACGCCTGGGCCCCACCACGGCTTGAACTCTTCCCGGGCGTGGCCAAGGTGTCAGGGCTTTCACGGTCCCCAGGTGACTCTCCTGTGCCGCCAGTGCGAGACCACACGCTGCTCTGCAGTTTCTAGGTAAGTATCAACGGCCTGGTCTCGATCTCATTTTACTTGTCCTCCTCACAGCATTGAACATTACTGATCGCTCCCTGATTCCTGAAACTTTCTTTTATGTTGGTGGACGTTATTCCGAGTCTCGTCTTATTTGTCTTCCAATTCCTTTGCTAACTTGCCCAGCTATGGGCATTCTTCCAGACCTCGTTTCTGGCCATCTATTCTAGGAGCACACTCGGTGAGCTTCAGCTATTGCCTCTGTGGCCGAATCTCCCAGTTGTATGTCTCAAAATTGATCTTATTTATTCCACCACTGTTTATAGAGCCCGGCTTTGTGCTGGACGGACAGTACAGACACAGTTCCCGCTGTCCTCGTTATACATCTTCCTCACGAGAGGTCAGCTTAGAACTACTTTCACCTAAACTAAGAACAACTTACCATTTCCTGTCACAAACCAACATGTCTTCTTAACTACCAAATTCTATCACAGGCAGTCATTTTACAGTAGTTTTCTGGGTTCAAAAATCAGAAGTTATTTTATTCTCCTCTCTCTCTTATGCTCAAGTGGTACCTAGTCCTGAGACCTGGGGCTTCTCCCCTTTGAGTTCGCATCGTCTCTCGTCAACTTTACCCATCCCAGCCCTCCTCCTGCCACACAGAGTGAGACCAGGGGCTTCTCCCCTTTGAGTTCGCATCGTGTCTCGTCAACTTTACCCATCCCAGCCCTCCTCCTGCCACACAGAGTGAGTCTGCATCGCTTCCCACTGAGACGACCACGTGGCTTCTTTCCTGGGGTCTTCCCTGTCCAGCTACACTGGTTTCTGATCTGAAGTCCGTGACACACAGCATGTCCCTCCTCTGTGTTGTATCCCCCTTTTTATGGCCTGATTATCAAGCACAAATTCTGCGCCTGCCTTTTTTTTTTTTTTAAATTTCAGATTAATTTGAGGGTACAAATGATTAGGTTACAAGGTTTGCGTTTGTTAGGTGATGTCCCTGTTGTTGTTGTGTCCTGAAATCTGTGCCTGTCTTTTAAGGCCCTTCACAATCTGTTGCCAGCTCCACTTTGCCACTTTCCTCTTTTCTATTATCTTTCATTTTAACTTCTCTCAGGAGGCTGCACAGCCTGTGGTAGAAAGTACACGTGACTGGACTTACGAGGGCAGCATTTCAGTCCTGCTGCTGCTGTAGGTTGAACCCGTGAGACTCAGAATTATGTCTCCCAAAATAAAAGAAAGTTTTAGGAATCAGAGAGTGATCTCTGGGCTCTCATAACTTCCTGTGTTAATGAGGGAGTAGAGTCTAGCCTGTTTTCAAAATCAACACACTCTGCTTTTCTCCATTAAATGTAAATACTGCCTATTCAGACTGATCTGCTCACGGTTTCCCCCAAGCACCAAGAGAAACCCTACATCCTCTTCTTTGCTTACACTTCCAGTCTAGTTGGGAGTAGCCTTTCTTCTCTATCCACCCTTAAAATCTACTGCAACTATCAGGGTTTGCTTAAGACTTAGCTCCCTTGAGAAATGTTCCCTAACTCCTCAGACTAGCCAACCACTGGCCATCTCTCCTGCCATTGAGTTCTCATCACATTTCATATCAGTACTATTCCAAAGAACACTTGATTTACTGGAGCCTAATTTTGTTTTGCAGTTTTTGGCCAGGGCTGGGTTTGAACCCGCCACCTCCGGCATATGGGGCCGGCACCTTACTCTGTTGAGACTCAGGTGCTGCCCTTGGATCCTAGTTTTTGAGCTATCTCCTCATCTAGTGTCTACCTCCTGAAGACAGGGTGTGTCCTTCCTATGTTTTCATCTTCTCTTTTCAAAGTTCTACATTCACTGACTAGTCTAGTGTTGACTGATTGTGTCTCTGTCAGAAAGAATACTTCTGGAATTTCTTCTAAGATGTGTCCACAAAGTTCAAATTAATGGAAATATTAAAAAACCTGGAATCTGTATGTCCTTGAAAGAAACCAAATTCCTCAAATTTCAGCACTTGTATCTCTAAATCTAAGACCAAAAAGGCTCTTAGATTTAGAGGTAGTTTTGTGTCTCTGGGAAGAAGAGTGTTATGGAATGGTGAAAGGCTAGGAGACTGAGAATCCTGACAGGTCTGTACGTCCAGGGGAAGGGTACAAGCATGCAATGAGGTCAGTTTTAATATCTTCCCAGCTGGATGTGTGAGTGTGTGTGTCTGTGTGTGCTGACGCACATATTCAACCTTGTGGATGCAAGACTGTCATGATGAGGGTGGCCTAGAATGTGTTAGGAACACAGTGACAAAAATATAAGGTGAAATGAGAATAGCAAAAGTTCATTATTCCCAAGAATATGAAAAAGAGACAATAACAAGTCTAATCCAAAGCTGCAAGAATTAAAACCCTGACTATACAAATATATGTATAAATCGTATTATTGCTGGCATTCTCTATGTGATGAGAATCCTTGAAGGGAAAAACAACACGAGTGCATGCTTCATTCTGCAAATCTGACACTGAAAAAACAATCTGGATTTTCCAATTATTATTTTTTTACTTTTAAAAAGAAGTCTTCATGTACATATGCTTAAAAATAAGCTCATATTCTGTTGCTTTCAAAAATCAACTTTTGAAACTCAACGTACACCCAATGTTTTCAAGAATACAGTACGGCTGGGCTTAATGTGCACTTGACTTGTACTTCTGGACTTCTCTGAGGTGCAAAACGGCCCTATGATAGACGCAGCCATGGGTGTGCACACACACACACATCTGTCCCTCCATTGAGAAATGGAAGACTTACCATAACACGAGTCTGTGACTGAGCAGGAGGCAGCGAAATCTATCTGTAGGAATGAGTCCTCATTCACAGCAATGTCTGTGGTGACAACGTAACGGGTGCTGGCCTTTTCGATGAAGACCAGGGCGTCACCGGTAGAGCCACACACAGGCATCTTGGTGCCTCCTGGGTGAAGCAGCCATTTCCTACTGTCCAGAGTTGTGAAATCATCTTCCAAGACTGTATTACCAGAAATGTTTCCTCCAATAAGAATCTGAAATGTATTTTGAAAAACACAAACATTTTCCATGTGGTATTCAGAAACGGGAAAGTTCCGCCTTTTTTGTTTGTTTGTTTTTATCTGTCAGCCTGCTCAGAACTGGCACTATCGAGCTAGCAGAATGCTAGGGGGCCTTTCAGAATGTTCTTGTTTATGTGGTCTCCCTGCCCATCTGGCAAGAAGCTACAGAAAACAAATCAAAGCTTTGACAAAACCATTCACAGCCTTCACGGGCCAAATTGTGCCTTTGGAAACTACATGTGCCCAAGCTAGAAAAGTAAAATTTGGCTTATGGGCGATTATTTTCCATCTCAAATTTCTATTTAAGGACAATTGTATCCTCTGGCATTTCAGTTCCAATTCTTTGCATGAACTCCATGGTTTGTTAACAGGTTCTTTCAGTTCTATTTGTTACACATTTAGTTACGTGTAAAGATCCTTTGGAGCAGTCTGTAAGGATGTCGGGGAGATTTATATTTTTGTTTCTTCAAAGGCTAGGAAAGAGGATTTGGGAACTACTGCATGTGGCACCAATGCTAATTTGCACTTTTTTCTTTTCAGAGAATTATAACCTTGTATCACGCTAGATGAAGTTCCTCTATCGATATGGCAGAATGCTCTGGGAATAGGACCCAGGCCTTCTGTTGTGTCATTTGTTTTTATAAGCTTAGGCAAGTGGAGGAATAGAGAATGAAAGAAATGCTAAACGCTGTATCTCGGTGCCCTTGGGCAAGTCATTCGACTGTCTGCCCTGGGTTTGTCTGCTGAGCAAGGCAGTTGGACTGACTGCTAAGGCTACATTCAGCTCAAGTGACAAAAATTAAAAGTTAATGCTGAGGGGACTGACCTGGTCGATCACCCAGGGGCTGTAGAAATGCCCGTTCTCAGACGGTTGCCACCAGCGGAGGCGAGTAGAGCCAGAACGAGCTTTCAAGGGTATCTCCAGGGCGATGTACCGGCCCACGTTGCTGGAGTTGCTGAAAAGGAACTCTTGCAGAAGACTCCACGAGAGGCCGCCGTTGAGAGAGTACTGCAGAAGCACGGGCTGACTCCTGGGGTCCGGAACGCCTTTCCCACAGCCCAGTCTCACGAAGAACTGCACAAACCTGCCACGAGGAAGCGTCACGGTGGAGTCTCCCTCCATGGAGAGATCCACGCTAACCAAGGACGAGCACACGGGTGATACAGGGGCGCACATGGCTTTGATGAACGTGATGGTGTAATGAACGTCCAAAGCAATCACTTCAAAGCCTGATTTTCCTTTTTAAAGCGAAAGGGCATTAATTAAATGTGAAGTCTACAAAGGGCAATTCTGTGCCCACATTTGTATCTCACCTCCCTCCTCAGGTTGAGTGAGGGAAGTGAGCATTCTGTGCCCTTTGGCTCTTCTGCGAGATGACAGGAGGGGCCGAAAGGCCGTGTGGGTTTGGGTGTGTATTGTCATCTATTTAAGATAAATGGGGATGAAAGTGGAAGAACGGGATTAAGGTCGTTTATGCCACGTTATTGGCAAAGCCACCATTCCCAGATTTCACCGGTAGTTCTCCAGATCTCATATTATTGGTTTTGGGAGGCACATTTTAAATTCAATGGTTGTGGCAGCTCTTTGTGAAAGACCAGGCATCACTTGGAAGAGGTATGTCAAGCCTGAGCCTTTTTTCTCTCCTTTGTGCCAGGGGCAGGGGAGCATGAGTGTGGGCTGGTGGTGAGTGGTGGACCGTGCCAGCTTCTGACTGTTGCTGGGGCTGGGGCTGGATGATACTGGCCACTGAGAACTGTGGCAGCCAGCCAGGGGCAGCTTTCCCAGCTGGCAGGGAGATGGGCAGAGTGGCAGCAACCAGCTGGAGTGCCAATGAAAACTAGCTCACATGTTATCTTTGGCAGGCAAGCTGCTGGTGCCTAGTCTGGCTACTATGTTCCCTGGTAATGCAGAATAAATTTCACTGTGGCCCAACACACACACCCAGTAATGTATGGGGGCTCAAGGTAGGAAATATACTGGACTTGTAATAAAAGTATTATCAGTCCTATATATAAAACCATTTGCTCTTCATGAGATGGCTCCTCTCCCCCTTTTCATTTATCTCATGACCCTGAAAACATTTGGATTTTACATGGAGCGTTTTCGGGTCAATATATGCAAATCCTACACAGCCTGCTACTGAGATGAGTTCAATCATAGAGCTTTTAACATTGGATTAATAAAACATACTTAGTTAGCACTCAGCGACATTTATATTTATAGAAACAATAATCATCTATAGAGAAAAACTTTTATCACATTGTCTATCTTTACTGAGAAAATCCTTGCATTATTTCAGTGATAGTTAAACCACGTCAGAATTACTTATTTGGAGAAACCTAACAATTCCTAAATTAGATATCTCAGCTGTTAATAAAAATCATAGATAAGGAACATAAAATTATAAATCTTATTTTCTATAATTGCACCATGATCTCACAGATAGAACTATTATTTTCTATGAGACAAGATAAAATTTGCCATCAATAAATAAAAGATTTAGCACAAAGAAGGAACAAATACGTTAAGCTGTATTTTAAGATACCCTGAAATATTTCCATAAACAGAAATGTGGTTTCTTTGCTCACTTGCAAAAATAGGTCAGGGTTCCATTTTCTACATGTTAAACTGTCTTTCTTATTTTCCTTGTTAAGTTTTTGGCTCATCAAATGATCAAGGGATACACATCATGACAGGATATAATCCTCTGAGCCAGTTTAAAGTGTTTGTTCCTGAGTGATTGTGTTCAAGTTAGAAAATGACTGCTTAGAATGTGTGTAGTGAATCATTGGAAAGATGCTTATAAAGAATAAGGCTGCACTTCACATGTTCTTAAATCGCTGATGGAAACAATATTAAATGTGAATAACTTGAAGATATATTGCATTTTGACTAAACTTTCTACCAAGTGTGATGTAATAAATGTAAATACTTTTTTAACACAGTCCAAGTGCTAATAAAAAGTGTTGTGTAGAAGGTGGATAAAAAGAAGATGCAATATTATTTTCTTAAAGTAAATTAAACATTGTTATTTTCTAGACCCAATCTTGAAAAATTCAGACATTAACTTCTGTCTGTTTTGCTATGTTTGCTTTCTGGTGTAGTTATTGAACAAGTTTCTGGGTTTTAGAATGGAAATTAAACAAATTGCATCGTAATGGAGGCTTTGACAAGAGGAAAGTTCAGCGTTTCTAATTGGAGGTCTTGTCTTGAGATCTCTCTGCTTTTTTCTGATTCGATTATGTTCTACTACTGTGTATTACAATGTGGTTCTTCGGCAGCGTCTAAAAGTGATTACCTCGCATGGGCTAAATCCAGGTCCCGTGTCATCAGCATGCGCAAGCCGTCTTCGTTGAAGAAGAGGTTGTTTCCACTGGAAAGGATTCCACACTTGCGCGATGGCTTTCCACCACTCATTAAGAGGAATCTATCAGATTCTAGCTGACCTGAAAAAAGTGGAAAATGTTGTTTACCCATGACCCTAAGAATAGTCGGTCATACGATATTTTTAAAAGAAATATGGTAGATGCATTATGTATTTTTAAAATATGGGAAGTCATAAATATTAAAGTCATATAGTTTGGGATAAGAGGCCTCTTCAACATTTTAGTGTGTTTGAACTGTTAGCTTTGGCTGGTATAATTTAAGGGTCCATGTGATAGGAGACCAGGGTCTGCTTTTGAAAGGTATGTATATAGTTCAGCTAGATGGGTCCCTCCTGTCTGCTCCTCCACAATGAAAAGAAGAACATTTGTTGGTCAGAGAGCGGTTTAGGCCAGAAGGGCGGGCAGGCGTGTGGCCTTTCCACCAGTGTCTTCACTGTGTCCTTTCTAGTGTGAGGACAGTCACGGGCAGGTATAATACAATACTTTTTAAAATGGAGAAATTTTGGTGAAGTTTATTATTTCCTATTAAATACTGTCTTTCAAAACAAGCTCCCAAATCTGTGCAGATGCTCATCTTAGATTTACTTGATATATTTTTTTTTCATTGTGGAAAAACATATATCACACAAGATTAACCATTTTAAAATGAACAATTCAGTAGCATTTAGCACATTAACAGTGTTGTGCAGCTACCACCGATACCTAGTTCCGGAACTTTCGTCACCCCAAAGGACACCTTGTACCCGTTAAGTAGTCACTCCCCATAGTGCCCCCCTCCAGCCCACGGCAACAGTGAATCTGCTTTCTGTCTCAATCTATTTGCCACGTTGAATATTTCACATAAATAGAGTCACACAAAATGTGGCCTTTTGCGTCTGGCCTCTTTCGCTTAGCATAATGTTTTCAAGATTCATCCAGGTTGTGGCCTATGTCAGTATTTCATTCCTTTTTATGGCTGAATAATGTTTTATTGTATGGTCATCCCTAGATCTAGTTTTAAAATGTATGGTAAAATTATAACGATAACCATTTTCCAGAAAATGTGGTAAAAAGAAAGAATCTTTTACTCTTACTATCCTAATAGAGATAGCTTTTGTATTTAATGCTTTCTCTTATGCAGCTGTTTCTCTACAGTGTGATCAGAGTGCATATACAATTTGAATGATTTTTTCCAATTATACCATGGCATGCTTTTTTCTGTGTTGTAACATTATCTTCACATATAATGATGCTGGATTCTAGGTGTAACACGAAGGTACAGAAAGTGAGAGGCTGTTTAATGAGTGAGTGGTGGTAAAACAATGTCAGGAACTTGTATTTCTGGAAACTTCTTCCCTACACTTAAGATTAAACTTCTACACATATTTTCTAAAATTATCATCGATTGAAAATTACATGTGGTCGAAAAGTGGTGAAAATAGCATTAGTTTTTCTCAATTCGGTCTTTCTCTCGTGGACTTTTGTTTCAAAAATGGAACCCAGTAAAATTCAAAACTAAATAAATTCTTGGGCGTTCACAATCACACATTATCATTACAATGATAATGATGAAATATGAGAACAGTGAACTTGATGGTTAGTTCTCTGTCAAAAACCGTGTTTAACATCTCAGCTTTTCACAAAGCTACACAAATTCGATTCGAAAAGATCACCTTCAAAGTCATCCTTGAGAAAATCAGGATTTTTGGTACTTATTTTACAGGTTGGACCTGAGTAGCCGGGATCACATATACACTTGGTGGCATTGACACAGCTCCCATGGCCGTTGCACATCTCCTCACACTGGGGACCAATGTAGACATTATCGATGGCCCATGTCACTGGCTGAGATCCAGCAGGGTAGAATCCTTGGTACCATCTGAAACGCACTGACCTGGCAAAGAGACACAAGTCTTTCAAAAACGAATCAAGAAAACAGGATACCTTCAAAATGAGTGCATCTCATCAACGAACAGTCACTGCCTGTGTACTACACTCATCAAGTAGAAAACATGACTCGCCATTTCTGGAGCAATCTTTTAATTTTTCTCCTTCACTCTCTTCATAATTTTGATGGGATTTTCACTACGGTAGCTACCACAGCTAGAGTTATTTAAAAGTGTGTCTATTCCCCTGATTGGCCACGAGTGTGTAGAGGTCAATGTTGTGCTTCTTTTTTGTTGTTGTTTCTTTTTATGGAGGATGGCACGTGTTTCACACACAGTAGGTGCTCAGTAAATGCTTGTTGCACGTAATCTGTTGTGAAAAGCCATTTGAGCTAAATCGAGGATTTTTGGATTTTAACTTACCAGAAGGAAGAGAGGCTCGATGGATTATTTTTAACAGAAAAGGTGACAAAATCAGATGCACTTTTAGTTAGGTGTCTCTTATTTCTTAATTTCCTTTTAAATCAAAGATAGTTTTCCTTTTGATTTGTAAATGGATTGTGCTATCATGTTGTTGATAAGTCAGCTCCTTGGAAATAGTCTATATAATTAGCTCAGTCCAGAAATTTTAATGTATTTTACCATGTATAAAACTCGGTTCAAGGAAGATGGATTTATTTCAGAGGAGCAGGCTATAGAGATGGTGCATGTACTTACTTTTGTGCACTGTGAATCTTCCCCATTTTCAGCTGTCATTGAAACTAAATTCTGAATTATTTTTTATTTGAGAAAAATAGAAATTGGAAGTCAAACAGTAGGGCTGGGGATGGATGGTGGGAGGGAAATGCTTTGGTTAGGTTTCTAAAAGTTTAGTAGATAGTAAAGCTGAACTCAAGTTCCCACATTTAATTTTAATCCTAATTTCATGGTTGATATCAGGACTGCAACTATAATAAGCTTTCCCCAAAATGCCAGTTCATAATTAAACTTTATTTTCAAATACTTTTCAGAGTTTAGTCTTGGCAAGAAGCACTTCCTACCTTTTGAACTTTCAGACTGCTGAGTTGAGGGAAATGGATAGAGTTTTCCTTTGAACAAATGCCTACAAGGATTTTTCCTGAACTTCTTATTTATTCAAATGTTCTGAATACAAATGAACCACCTTGTGGGATATTTATTATTGTTCACCTGCCTTGACATAGAAACTGCAAGTGCTGTGATAAATGGGCTGAAGGGTCTGGGTTCACTGTGGTTCCCTTCTGCTGAAATCTTATTTTGGAAGTTTCTCACTGCTACCCTCCTTGGTGAATGTCAGCATCTGTTATCCTAAACCAGCTGTATTGAAAAGGATCTGTTTTTTAAACATAAACTTAAGATTTCAAGCACACAACACTGCTTTCATTAAATAGGGGTTTTGGTTGACTCATTATGAAACTGCATAAAGCAAAAACAATTCAGAAGTTGTAAAGACAAAAAGACTCTAGACTAAAAGGAAACAAAAGTGATGAGAATAAAATCAGATCCAAGCTCAATACTTATTTTTTTAATGTAAATTGACTGTAAGTTGAGGCAAAAATGGCCACTGCGCACCTGGCAACCTTTTAATATACTTTTGTTGTATATCTAGTGTCCATCAAGTACACAGAAAGGGTAATTTAAACACAGATTTTGTATTTTTCTTTAGCAGCTAGCACTTGTGCTATAATTATGTGTCATGTTGAATGCAAACCAAGGAATGACTCACTGAGTTGGAGAAAATTTAACTTTTGCCTTCCAGCAATTCATGCCTGCATGGGTTTTAAGAAGAATGCTAATTCTTTCCCCCAAACAAGGACTAGACAACACTGTTAAGGCAAAATTCTTCTCTCCATTCTTCAATGGCTGAAGGCAGTTTGAAAAGTCCATTTATAGCATTCCGAGAATGGGCATGCCTTCGTGATGCATTTTTTTTCACGGAAGTAACAATGACATGGAATACAAACAACGCGGCGGTCTATGTACTGGACAGTCTCACAGGACTGTCGTTTACAAGTTTCTTTTCACCAGTTGGTGAAAATATAGATATATGCATTTCTCTTGTTCAGATTTCCAAATTGTGTTGTGCTGTGAGCACAGCACACTGAACATCACTAACACTTAAGTGACGTGGTCTCCACAACACTGGCGCACTCTCCTGGCCTGGGCACCTTCACCCAGTGCCTCTGATGGCAAGTCTCGGTGACCCTATTTTATACAGGATTGTTTTTATGTGGGAGCTTCTGAAGCAAGTCTCAGTTGGAAAAATACAATCTAAAAACGTGGCTTCCAACCCATCTTTACTTTTTTTTTTTTCTATTTAATCTAACTTCCTAACTGGGCAATTTGAAGAAATTAGGGGTCCATTAAACCTGGTGCTTCTCAGCAATACTGTGATGGAGTTTGGTGGGATATTCTGTTCATAAAGTAACTGTCTTCATCTGCTCTGGCTGTACAAAAATACCATAAACTGGGTATCTTACCAATAATAGAAATTTATTTCTCACAGTTCTGGAGGCTGGGAAGTCTTAGATTAAGGAGCCATCACATTCAGTATCTGGTGAGGGCTCACTTTTTTTTTTTTTTTTTTGAGACAGAGCCTCAAGCTGTCACCCTGGATAGAGTGCTGTGGCATCACAACTCACAGCAACCTCCAATTCCTGGGCTCAAGCGAGTCTCCTGTCTCTGCCTCCCAAGTAGCTGGGACTGCTGGCGCCCGCCACAATGCCCAGCCATTTTTTTTTTTTTTGGTTGCAGCTGTCATTGTTGATTGGTAGGCCCGGGCTGGATTCGAACCCGCCAGCTCAGGTGTACGTGGCTGGCGCCCTAGCCCGTTGAGCCACAGGCGCCAAGCCAAGGCTCACTTTTGGTTTATAACTGGGGCCTTCCTGATGTGTCCTCACATGGTGGAAGAGCCAGGGCAGCTCTGTGGGGCCTCTTATAAAAGGGCTAATCAGGAAGGCTCCACTCTTACCTCCTAAAAGACTCCACCTCCTAACACTTTCACCTTGGGGGGGTAATAACTTCAACATACGAATTTTAGAGGTGACATGAGCATTCAGACTGCAGCACTGCCTACTGGCTTCCCAGGCCTTTCCCCTGCCTACCCCAACCACAGAAATGGTCTTTTGGCAGCTGGGCTTCTGTGGAACACTTGGCTTTCTGGCCATAGCTGAAAGCTTCAAATTTTCTTTTTTTTGAAATTTGGAATTAAGATTCTCAGAAAATAAAAGCTGTGGTTTGCAGAGTGATGTTCATGTCACTACGATAAAAACAAGGATCCCAAATTCCAGTAGCTGAGGTCCTCATCCTTCCTGAAAAGAGCCCATGCAGTTCCCAATATCTTTCCAATATAATCTTCCACTTTTCTTTATAAGCTTCTTTATATTTCTTGCAACATACAATCTTAAATAAAACAACTGATATGGGATCAAAAGTATTTCCTGAGTTACTCCCTCCTGCCCAACTCTTCTACAGATACACTGCCCTCCCCATCAGTGGCAGCTTTCTGGTTGTGCGGGCTGAGTTTTTAGCGTGGCGTATTCCTGCCATCTCCAAATACTTCCCTTGTCTCCTCTGGCTATCAATTCTAAAGAACCTTGAGGGCGTTTCACTTAGTAATGCTTATTATTTTTTTTAAAGAGTTAGATTTTCTATTAGAATAATGTTCTGATGTAATAGCAAGGATTAGGAAATGACACAGTTGACAACACAAAATATTAAAGCCCTTAGCAATCAAATTATAAAAATTATGCTGATGAGATAATGATGAGGGGATGGATTTAAGTTCAGAGAGAATGCGGACTTTGGAAAATCCACTTTCACCCTTTTGGAAAAGTACTAGGTATTAGTAGTTTTGCTTGAAGATCCGAGACTTCTAATTATGCTCAGTTTCACATCAGGAATATAAATGCATTTCCATCTTGGGAGTGTGACATCAGTACCTTCTTCTTTTTCTGACATACTCTGAAAGAACAAGCTCTTTATTCTGAGAAAAGAAGTTCTGAGGCTGCCTGCTTTGTTGATTTCCTCTCCTTGCTCATGGATATTATTAGTTTTATTTTTTTGAAATAGACTTTTTATTTCCTCTCTGTTAGGGTTTAAGTCCTTTATCTTCAAACTGCTTTTCAACAGACTAAGTCAAATAAACCAAACAAGAGGGCTGAGAGAGGGAGAAACGTGGAGACGCCTGTGGGAAACGTGTTAACAATTTGCCTTATGAGACCCTAGGATCACTCTGGGGGTTTCCATCCCCCCTACATGTCCTCTCCTGATTGGGAGACAGAGACAGATGTTCAAAAGTTATAAAATTCTAACAGTATTTATATCGTGAGGTGGAGGTGGACAGGAGGAGAGGCACATTTCTATTGCTTCCTAATTGATCTAATCAGCACCCACTGGGGGATGAACCCCACTACAGGGTACAGTCCACGGATGCTCTTCAAAGCTACCTTCAGACTGTGAGTTAATAGTTTTGTCACTTTTGCTTCAAGTGAGAACTGCGGAAGAAACGTCAGGTGGAAGTGCCCCCCCCCGGTAAAGCAGCAAGTCAGTGACGACTCTGGGGACACCTGTCAAATGAGAAGCGCACGTGGCGCCAGGCGGCAGGGCCTTACCCACACAGGCGCAACTTCCCGAAGTGCACGACCTCCCTCCTCCAGCCCTGCGTGGTGCCCGCGTAGTAGGTGCTGCTCGGGTGGTGCTCGGTGGAGCACAGGGAGCTGATGTGGCTGCTGCTGTGATAGCAGAGGGGCAGCAGCAGGTGCCAGGTCGCCCCAAAGTCCCTGGAAAACTCCAATTTCACGGGATCGGAAGATGAGCTATCCGTGGAGCATCCAACATTGATCTCGGGGAAGAAGAAAGAAAAGATACAAGTCACCTCAGAGCAAGAAGAGTTGAAATGATTTCGCCACTTCAATATTTTCTAGAGTCCATTTCCCTGGGAACTGTCTTGCTAAAATATTTAACACTATAAAATTCTGTTTTGCCTAACAGAGTGATACTATATATTACCTTTAAATTATAATTTTTCATTATAATTTTTTATAAAGAACCTCAAAGGACCTTATAAAAAATGTATTTCTGTCATTTTCTAAAACACCAGGAAGTGGCTCAGGCAGAAGGTGGGACAATTCCAAATTTTACCTTTGACCCACTTTCCATAGCCCTGCAAATCATAATGAAAAGACTGTTTCCCTAATCCTATTAGCTTTTTTCCCAGCTTTTCTACTAGGTAAGAAATACCTTCTGTTTTCTTACTTATGACGCCTTCCAAATAATGCCAAAAGTTTTGCCCATGGAGAATCTTCAGCACATATTTAATATCAAAGCAATATAATTGTTTTTACTATTTCCCTGGCACAGGGGGAAAAACTTTTTAAAAATTCTATTTAAGGCAGGGGTGTCTAAGGCAGGTCAGCCACATGCTGATTTTGTAAGGACTTTTTTTGCTTATTTGTGGTGTTGGATATCACAAAAAGTATGCATGGACCTTTTTTCTGTTTTCTTCTCATCAGCTTTCATTAGTATTTTATTATTTAATGTATGGCCCAAGAGGACTTTTATTCTTCCAATGTGTGGCAGAGAAAAAAACAAAGCTGGATACCTCCGAAGGTGTATACATGCTGTTTTGATATAATATACATAGTGAAATAATTACGACAGCCAAGCAAATTAACCTGTCCATCACCTTCCATAGCTACTTCTGTGTGTGCATGGTGGTGGGTAGGAGGTGGTAAAAGCACCTAAAATCTACTCTCTCAGCAAATTTTTAGCATTCAATCCTATACAGGGTGTTGTAAAGTTGCCCCTAAAGTTGTCATACATAGGGGAAAATGGGAAATTGTACCTAAAAGTACTTTTATTTACAAAATATGCATGGCAAAGCTTTACAAAAGATTCACAACAGAGCTTTCTACATGTTGGCTACCTCTTTATAAAATTTGTACAAAAGATTTACAAAATAATGGGGGGGGGGGTCACAGAGTATGACAAACCTCTTGGGAGCGAGACACAATTATTGGGGGGACTTTATCTAACTAATGCAATCAGTGCAACCTAACTCTTTGTACCCTCCGTGAATCCCAAACAATAAAAAAAAAAAAAAAGATTTACAAAATATTCTCTACATGTTGGCTACCTCTTTGTAAAATTTTATCATACATATTTTGTAAATAAAGGTACATTTAGCTACAATTTCTCACTTTCCCTATGTATGGTGACTTTACGGGTGACTTCTGGGACACCCCGTACTATTAACTATAGTCCTCACGCTTTACACTGGCTCTCTGGACTTCTTCTTCCTACATCCTGAAGGTTGGTATCCTTTGAGCTACGTCTCCCCATTGCCTCTTCCTCCCCCTCCCTGGTAACTACCCATCTATTGTCTGTTTCTACATAGGATTTTTTTTAACCTTTAGGGAAACAACCACTCCATTCCTTTTTCCATGCTTTCAAGTGCCTTAAACGAAAACTTACTTAAATAAATACATGTTATTCTTTTTATGAAAAATTTCCCCCTTTGAATTGGTATTAACATTTTCTTCCCATGACACCATCTTCTTTTCTTTGCGTTTGTTAGTAAAGTCCCTCTTATAATTGACTATCACACCATCTTAACAGAGTAACCAGTTATTGATAGATACAGGTATCAATAGTCATTGATATATTTTAGTAAATGTATGTATAATATCTTAGGTTTGTGTGTGTGAGTTTACTCTTTTTACCTTCTGGTAAGTAAATCACTGACATTTGATAAACTTTTCAACTGTAGGCACTGGTTTCTAGCTGTATTCTTTTGATAACTGGACTCTTAAAAGGCCCAATGCCATTGTTCTTTTAGTAGCATTTAAAGCATAAAATAAGATTAGAAAATGTAAGGGAAAGTTTAAAAAAAATACAGAATGATTTCTCCACTAAAGGATCATTTGGTCTCTGACTTTTGAGACTGCTAGACAACTGTAATTCAGGGGATGCAGGCAAATAGTCTAAAACAAATATTCAAAATTGTGTTGATGTAATTAGAAACATTTTAAGTAAATCTACAGATTGGTTGGTACAGAACTCAGCTGTGAAACAAATATCTTTGGTCTTGCTGATTTTAACTAAATTTTAAAAATATCTAGAGGCTTTTATATTAATTATTAATTTACTTTCTTGACAAATGTAAGGAGTGCATTAATAGGGATAAAATACACAGAGAAATATACTCGAAATTACAAAAACAGCACAGTATTCTGTTATCTGTAAAATTCATCACATCATGATAAATACTAGACAAATGTGTGGCATGATACAGACTATAAGTTACATTGACCTGGGTCCTAAGAAATCTTGTTTCATATAAAAACCATGAAAATACTGGAATAGTATGATCCTTTTCATTTTTATAATGTTTAAAATAACTTATTTCCATAACTTCCCATTGTAGTAGGCAGGGAAACTATATCATAAAGGACAAAAATTCAGAAATAAACCTAACGACCACTTCTGCTGATAAAATTGAATTATGATGCCAAAACCTCTTATGTCCTTGCACACAAAATGGGAAATTATACCGCATAAGATTATCTGAGATTTTCCACCTCTTGCCTGGGCTTTGTTCAAGATAAAATTTAAAGCATTTTTAATAGAACAAAGTCAAACACCTCAAACTGTATGATGGTGTTCTCATTCACATCGAGGTCACGGGTAGTAATGGAGTGTTCACCGACTTCATTTGAAACAAACACCATAGCTGAATCTTCCTCCCTGGTATGCAAGAAAACAATAAGGAACCCATTTAGGCACAAATTCATCATGCTTTGTATACAGCAGAGGTTTTATTTTCAGCTTCTCAATTAAATACTTACGGTGCTCCCTTGGAAGAATATGGGCAATAAAGACCAATGTTACCACCAGGATAGAAAAACCAATTGTCTTCTTTGGGCCCAAAATCAAACGTATCAAGAAGCATGGCAGGGTTGTTTAAATTATTTCCATCTATTATGAAGTCATCAACAATCCAGATTTCTTCTTTCTTACCTAAGGCATTTTTGGATAAAGCAAATTTTTCCAATGATGAAAATCAGATGGAGATTTTTGCTCATGGAAAGAAAGTAAAGGACAAAAGGAACACAGAAGCAACAGGCTAAACATGTGCCTTTTATAAAAAACACAAACTGAGTAACACAGTGTATTTCCAATGACTAAAGCATGAAAAAAAGAAATCTTACAACCATATTAAATTGACATACCATGGAATTGCCTCAGTGATTTCAGAAAGCTGTGACACACAGCTTGTGGGAAGTATGCTGTCCTGCCCATCACACTGGTGCTATCGACCCTGTGCTGGCAAGAGGCACATTACCAGAATCAACTATGGAGGTTCTACTGTATATGGAATATACAGAAAACTGCTGAAATCACTCCATAGACTGTTACCAAATTTGATTTAGCACTTTAGGCTGGGTGTTTGAGGAAGATGTTACAGAGTCAGTAAGAAGAGCCAAACCCAGGCTGCTTTTGCAAAGCACTGTTTGGACTGAAGTTGAAGCAAGATGGTAAGAATATGCTAAGTAAGAATACCAAGATTTCTCAAGGTTGCTTCTTTGCTGATTTCTACTTGTAGTACAATTCTTCCAAAATATAAAGAATGTGCAAACAGGAAGCCATAGACATAGCCTGACGCTTTAAATGAAATCACATCTCTCCCTTTCCCTAACCCTATCACTGTTCTAATTCTTATAGCTTTCTTTCCTCTTATTTAAGTGTAAGTGGTGAAAACAAGGAAAAAAAATTACACAACATAAAGAGAATCTGGATTTAAATCCTCTGGATAGTCTATATGTGTACACCAGAACCTCCACAGTTGACCATCTCCCTACATCGACCACTTCCTTACATTGACCTAATTTTCACAGACCAGACATGCACCACAGTGCCTAATGGAGGTTCCTAATGTTGACCACCTCCGTATGTTGACCAGTTGTTACAGTCCCTTGGTTGTTCAACTTACAGAGGTTTTATTGCATTTGTGTATTTCATGATGAATTAAAATTTTATTTTATTTTTTACTTGTTAAAAAGGAAAAAGGTTAAATTTTAGAGATGGAAGTACTTTCTTTTATCCATTTCTGTGTTATCACTAAAGAATTTGCTTAATGTGGTATCTCTGCAATTATTTAGGTGATTAAATGCATAAAGTCTCTTTTATAATCAATAGCTAATCAAAATTTGGAAGCAAAAAAAATTACAATTTTGTGGAATCATTTTCTGTAACCATTTGAAAATGCTATTAAATTACACATGCACTTTAACTTAACACTGAAGCAAGTGTATGTGACAGGAATATTTTATCCAAGCTGCTATCTGCTTGGTCTAGTCCCTTCCACCGTGTTGCAGCATTTTGCTTTCATGTTCTAACAAAAGGGTGCGCTCAGAAGACTGCATATTCTCAGATAAATTCAACAAAAATTAACTTCCAATTGATGAGTGCCTGACGATAATGCTGGATTATTTTTAAAAAGCCTTAGCTCTGTTAGGTTCAGTTATATTTACATCATCAAAAGAACTTACTAGTCAGGTAGGAAGAGATGATAAACATATACATAGTATCCACATCTATGGATAGAAGTATCCATTGAGACCTTTCAAAGGGAAGAATGTAACAGGTAAAATGTGTGTGCTATGGATAGCTGAGCCACTCGGTTGGCAAATGCTTCCTCCACACCTTAGAAACATATAGGGTAACATGCCACGGTCCATTTTCATCACAGAGAACAAAATCATCTTTACCATTATTATAAGGCTGCCAGAGTCTGAATCTTGTAGCATTGGTTTGGGCAGTGTATGGCAAAGGAACATTAATGAAAAGTATACTGGTCGTTTGAGGGAAGTAAAATTCATCCATCAGGTGCCAAGTGATTCCTCCATTGACTGAGAATTGTAACAGAATAGAGTGAGACCTCTCTGGGGTACCTAGGAAGAAGGTAACACAGACATAAAACAAACTGTGATAAAATGGGGGAAAGGTACATTATTAGCTGATTCTTTTGATGCCAATGCAGAAGCTGATTTATAGTTACACAGAGGCTTTATAGCTCAAATGCTTCAGAAGCAACTTAAAGTGATGACAGGTTAGACTTTCTGTGTAAATATATCTCAAAACACACACCAAACCTTGGATTTGCACCCAATAATACCTCCCTTTCTCAGGTAAACCTTTGTACCTTTCTGTGTTAGGAAACATTACATTAAAAAATTTTGATTCTATAGGCAATATTACAAAGGGTAAAATATTTACATCTCAGCATCCACACAAAAAACTACTTTAAAATTTATTATAGCTGCGATGACATTTTCAAGAAAATTATTTAGTTAATATAAAGGTCAGAACGACAAAGAGGAGGCCTTTGTGGGTTCACATCTGTAAAAAAATCCAATATTTTCATAAGTTAATTTAAAATTCTTATAGCTAGAAAGTAGTGGTGGAGAGACTGAGGGGTAAAATGATAAATTTAATGACCATAGAACTAGGATGATTACTATGCCTCTCTGAAATTATTTAAAATCACTAACTTTCTTACCTTTATATTAAGATAAACTTATATAAAAGAAAAACATCTGTGAACATTTATATACACAAATCTGTATGAGTTTTTCCATATAATAAACGTTATGGGCCTTCCTTACATTTGTTATTTTGTGCGTATATGTGTGTGAGTGTGTGTGTGTGTGTGTGTGTGTGGAACTGCATGGGAGAATTTTCTAGACAGAAAATAATGAATTCACACCCATAAAAATGGCTTACCTTTTGCTATAAATCTGAGTGAAAACTGCACATACATAGTGTTGGTACAATCTAGATCTCTTGAAATAAGCATCCTTAGTCCTTCCTGAAAACAAAAATATAACATGTGAAGCAATCACATTTCATTTGCAAAATTATATTCTTTTGATTTTATCCAATTAACTTGCATTATCTAAATAAAAGATATAATGATCAAGAAGCAAATTTTGTCCAGTTTAAAAGGAAAGAAATGAAAGATCATTGTTTCCTCTCTCTTAATGGCCTTCATTTCCTGTGTCTAAATAACACAATTTCAAACTCAACTCTAAATCTACTTCACTGCGACTTTTATAAAAAGCAGTGTGAAAATGATAGCATTTTCACATTAGGCATCTACAGGCCTTTTAAAAAATAGCCTCCTTTGATCACAGCATGTTGTGAGAGGAGTAACGAGGAAGCAGATGGAAAATGTGCCAAGTGCTCCTGCTGGAAGCTGGGAACTGAGAGGTAACTTTTTCAGGGTTCCAAGAAGTCTTAGGAACTTACTACTCCTTTGCTCACTCTGACAGCCCCAGGGGCTCTCAATCTGAAACAACACCCCCGAGATGGTCAAGTTAAATAAGGCATGATGAAGGCAAGTCCCCATGCTTAGGCTGTAACCATTCATGCAGAGAAGCCAGCAAACGAGAAAAGGATCACATTAGCTTCAGTAATTTTTTCTGCTAATTAACTATTTCTGGTTGCCTGGGATTGACAGCTCGAAAGGTTCTTGTCTTCATGTGTTCATAGGATTGCGGTGACAGCCAGTAAAATACAATTTCACTGTGCAAATGTCCTCAGGTCCAAACAGGCCTTTAACTTCTCAGCTGCTAGTTCTTAATGAAGAAATTCTTTAGTGATGTATGGCCATGTGATACTGAGTGAACACTGTCAATGGATTTCTTATTGAAAAACAAACAGAATTTTATCTAGAAAGAGCAAAAGTTCCCTTTTCTTCTTAGTGTTTATTATAGCTCACATTCCTTAATAGCCGAAAATTTTTAAATAAAGCAAACTTTACAGCAACAACTATGTATTGAGTGCCTACACGTGCTGGGCCCTAAAATAGACATTTTTTTTTCATTTCGCCTAGCACTCCTAACAAAGACATTATTATTCTTGTGTTGCAGATAAGGAAACAGAAACTTAGAGAGGACCAGTAACTTGCTCAAGTGTATAAGAGGTGATGGTAGGATTCAGACTCAGATACATCAGATTTTGAATCTTATCCTCTATCTTCTAAAAGATAACCATTGTTTTGAGAATTATTTGTTACTCTACTGAAATTAAGTGCATTTATTCACATCTCATAACTTCACAAAGCAGAGACTCATACTTCCAAGATAGAAGGTTGTCATGTTAAAGCTTTACAGTAATTTACTGCCCTGCTCGGCCTTGACACCTAGTTGCTGTGTTCATGTCTCCGTGTCTTTGCCCTCTCCCTCATACACTCAAGCACAGAATCTTGGATTCTTTTACTGGGTGCCATGTGGAGGCTGAGGTGAAGAGAAAAGGTGGCTTCCTTAGCTTGTAATGAAAGGTTTGAGGTGGATAATTGACAGATTCAGCTAACAAATATCCTTTGCTAGTATCAAGATATCCCTCTTGATTATGGAATGCATGTATAAAATCATTCCCACAGGCAAACACAAGTCACCCATAAAAGGATTTTTACATTACATGTTCATTTCAATTTTTTTTTAAGAGAAGGGATCTCACCCAAGCTAGTCTTGAACTCCTGTCTTCAGCAGCAATCCTTCCACCTCAGCCTCCTAAAGTACTGGGATTACAGGCATGAGCTACCACGCCTGGCTATGGTGCATCTTAGAAGGGTACAGGCAAAACTTACTAAATGCAGAATAGGAATGTCTTCATACAATAACTAAGAAAATGCCATGAAGGCTATGCTAAACAGTTTGATGAAAACATTTCAGATTGTATATGAAACCAGCACATTATACCCCTTGATTGCACTAATGTATGTAGCTATGATTTAATAAAAAAAAAAAAATCACAAAAAAAATAAAAAAAACAACAAAAAAAAATTTTCTTTTTACATTGTATTTTGTAGGAGCAATTCTGTTGAAAGTGGCATGGTCTATAATCTAAAAGTATCTTTCTTTCATATTTGCAGTATTTGTTTATAGGTTAGCACATGATCTTGGTAATTCATGTTTATATGGCACAATTTTCAAGCCCTGCTGCCACAAGTATTCTAGTTGACACATGTTTCTTTTCTCATCCTTTTTCCAGGTTCAGAGATCCATTTGTGCTAAATGTGAGGAATTCTTTTGTAGCCAACAAGCTATTTTAATAACTTATAGTACTCCTGAATCTATAAACGTTAAAAAGAGACTATCATTTCCTTTTTCACGAACGAATGCCTTTCTAGGTCAAACTACAACCTATTGAACGTCACACATTGAGCTCTCTATGTCTCGCAGAGCTGACAGATAATGTGTCTAACACACATAATGGCCAGCTGCTCTTGCATATGGATGGCTAAAGAGAAAATATAAATGACGATATGTATCTTTCTCGTCTATAGAATCTAAGGACTAGGTTAATTCTATTGCTTAAAAGTTTATCAGGTAAAGATCTATGAATCATGAAAAGTTACAGGATTTCTACTTTCTGGTCTTGTGAGCTGCTTCCAAATGATCAGAAGTGAGCTAGTGGTAATGAGCGCTAACATCTGAGACAAAACTAAAACAATAAACCAAAAAACCAGGAGTTTCTACTCTGGAATTTTCCACCTTGATTTCTTTGGTCTCTTAAAACTCTCAGGGACTTGTAAATATCTCAGGCCCTAAGCTTTTTTTTTTTTTTTTCCGTCTCATCTAAAACTTGAGAAGAATTTGGATTCAAACAAGGATGATAACTGGCGTCTATTAACTATAATTGAAAAAGTTCCAGGGCATCTAATTTTCTAAGTGTTAGGTGTTAATCATTAAGGTTGTATGAAGCCCCATGCAGATTTTTGTCGCAGATTTCATTTGCACACCTAGATTAGTCAATTTCCCCACGCTGGGAGAGATGGGATGTAAACGTATTCACATGTGAAGATGTGCCAACTTAGCACAGATTTTTACATGCTTGCTCAACATTTCTCTAATCAGACATCTAGGTCGGAATATAAAAATCTACTAACGATGTCTGAGAATGCTGTTTAACTTGACTTAAATGTTTGGTTTTCTTAAAGTCACCAAATGAGTCTACGGGCAGAAATAAAAACAAAAAAGAAGAGAAAAAAAAGTAAAGATCTTCTACAATATCATGGAAAAATATTTCAAATGAAAAATTTAGTAACAAAGTGCTGGATTCTAAAAACTATATACATATCAAGTTTTATATATAATTACAGCAGAAAGGAAGGAAGGTCTGATCGCCAAAGCAGAGAAAAGAATTTATGCTCCTGTGATCATAAAAGGTGACCACACTGAGTGGAAGAGGAAATGTGGTTTGGGCTAATACGTCTTGTGAACAGATTCAGAAATGCATTTAGGGGGAGCCGTGAGTGTAGAAGGGTGTTAGTATTAATGCAGAAAAGAAGAATCTTATCTGACCCCTTTAAAAATGAGAGATGTTCCAGATTTGATGGTTTCCCCATTCAGATTCCCTCTCTCCGCACCATACACTTCAGGCCAAAGGTCAGGATGTAAGTTTCCATTGAAATCATCTTTAAGAATCGCAGGCAGAGGAACAATGGGAACACAGTAGGGGCCACCAAACCCTCGGTCACACCTAAGGAAAAGAGTGAGGAGAGAAAAGGCATTATTTGTCACGAGTGCAAGGAGCCATTTTTATCTTCTCATTGTAAAGAAAGTGCCAGTTTTATTAACTTACACACAGTGTCCAGCATCACAAATCCCTCGCCCTGAGCACATCCAAGGGCACCCTGAGGCCAGTACAACATTATCAATAGCCCAGGAATCAGCTCCCACGGTATAGTTGGCCTGAATCCATCTGAACCGGGTCCTGGGAGAACTAACCAAAGAAAACACACCATTGGTTTGACAAGCAACTTTGAAAGCACGAGGATATTCATTTTAATTTCCTTTTCCCTTTAAAGTGACTTTCTCCAGGGCCCAGTTCCCTCTCCTTTGAGGACACTTTATTTGCCTACTAAGTAGTGGATGCTGTTTTCTCTTGACCTGTAAACAAGAGAGTAGAAAACATACTATTTAACTTTCACAATCTCTTTCATATAGGATTCTATAAACAGGTGTGTGACATGGAAGTTATTTTGAACTAATGGTTTATTTTGTTTTAGAAATTCTTCCATGCAGAATTTCGATTGCAAGCTTTCACTGCTATTCAGCATTGAGAAAGATTTCCAAGATGGTAAACATTAGGAAAAGTTAGAATCTTACTAAGTTTTGCTAGTGTCCCTATTCTGTTGTCCCTAAATGGTTTCTGGGAATACATGGAAGCCCTAAGATATCTCTGCTGTATATTATGGTTATCCAGGTTCTGGTTCTCTAGAGCTGAGGGTTAGAATAATGTGATGCATTCCTATATTTTCTATTATATTTGCAATATGTAATTTGCACAAGTGTACATATTGCACTATATTTGCGATATGTACACTGGCTCACAAGACTGCTTTATCCAGAAGTAGACGGAGCCTCACCCAACATTAGCCCCTCATTTAGGAACAGATTGCACAGCAGAGGCTTTTCAGTTAGTTATTTGGAACATGGAACACAGTTCACTGGAAGTAGAATTCCTGTAGTACCATTTCAAGTACTATTGTTTCCCTTACCCAAGTCCCCCTTCAAAGTAACAGCTGTCAGCATTGGTGACTTGCAAACAGAAATCTAATCACATCACCACTCTATTTAACACCCTTCAGTGGTTCCCCAATGTGCACCGTTAAGGCCAAACTACTTAGGATGACATAATGGCCCTTCCATCATCTTCCCTCTTCCCTGGCTCCAACCTCTTTCCCTATTTCTTGCCTCACAATTTTATTCTGACAACAATGAATCTGTGAATTGCCCCATTAGCTCAAGCTTCTTCTGGCGTTTGGGATTTTGTTTTGGCTTATGATAGTACACGTGCTCTCTCGCACCCCTCTTCATTTGGATAAGCCCTACTCACTTAGACTCAGCTCCATCAGGAAGCTGCCTTCAATTTCCCCAAACTGAGATCCCTGAGTATTACCTCTGTTATCATTTTATTCCGTAAATAATGACTAGAGGTAAGTTACCCCAAATACAGTAATGTGCAGCATAATGATGCTTTGGTCAATGTATGTATGACTCGTACAACTGTGGAACTTAAGAATTCCTGTCCGGAGTTCTTGACGGTCCAGAACCTGTGTAGCTTGAGGCTAACGTGTGTTACTCTAGTTTTTAACAAAGAAGTTTAAAAAGTAAAAAAAAAAAAATAATTAAAAAGCTTTAAAAATAAAGTGTATAGAGTAAAAATAAAAAGAAAAAATTTTATGCAACTATACGATGTGTTTGTGCTTTAATCTGTGTTATTACAAAAGAGGTAAAAAGTTAAAAAGTTTATAAAGTAAAAAAGTTACAGTAAAGATAATTTATTATTGAAGGAAGATTAAAAAAAATAAATCTAGTGTAGCCCAAGTGTACAGTGTTTATTTAAAGTCTACAATAGTGCACAGTGATGCCCGAGGCCTCCACACTCACTTCCAGTTCTGCAAGCTCCATTCACGGCACGTGCCCTAAACAGAGGTACCATTTTTTTATCTTTTACATTGTATTGTTACTGTACCTTCTCTGTGTTTAGATATGTTTAGATATATAAATACTTGCCATTTTGTTACAATTGCCTATAGTATTCAACATAGCAACACATGGCACAGGCTTGTATCCTGGAAGCAGCAGGCTATAGCATACAGCCTGGATGTGTATGTAACAGGCTACACCATCTAGGATTGTGAAAGTGTTCTCTATGATGGCTGCACCACAACAATTGTCTAATTACACATTTTGCAGAATCTGTCATGGCCGTTAAGTGACACAGGACTTTAATATATTTGGATCCAATATCAAACTTATTCATTTAGTATCAAGTGCTTAAAATACAATAGATAGCCCGTAAGTGTTTATTGATTAAAAAAAAGAATACGTGAGCTCCAAGCAAGCCCTGTTTAAAGCTCTGGCAGTCATAGGAAACTACTTTAGGCTAAATACTAAAATGCTTTGGCTTTTCTGCATTTTTTTCCTGCTGTTTAGCTGGGCACCTCTGAATCAGGACTGAACCAGGAAAACAGAAACTACTATAAATGTTTAATACAGAAAGGATTTAAAGCAAGGAATTGGATACATAGTGGCAGAGCTGAGAAACCAATAGAGGCAGTGAGGACAGCTGAGTTCAGCAGTCAGGAAGCCTCTCACTACAAGTCCAAGGCTGGAGGGACCCACGAATGAGACTTGCTGAGGCCTGGAGGCCGGGGCTACATGGAGGGGCCCCTGGCGGCCAGGGCCACATGGAGGGCCAGAAGTTGGCCAAGATACACTTAAGGCAGGAACGGAGGGGGAGGAATTCCTTGATTTATACCTTATTTCCATCCTCAATCTCCTGCCAATGTCCACCACTGCCTACACCTATTAGGAAGCCAGTAGATACAGGAGGATGGGACCTGGAGAGGCCAATTTCTCCTGCATTTCCTGCCATTTAGAACAGAGCAAGGAGAGGAGAGGAAAGGATCTACGGGGACCAGTTCCAGGCTGGCAACACCTCTAGCTGGTCACCACAGCACACATTAGAAAGCCCCTTGCATTATCCAAATGCTTCGCCTACAACAGCTGGAGTCATCGTGACTACTACCGTAAGACAGTATGTTAATGACTCCTGAATGTGATCTGAAAGGCTGGGTAGGGGAAGAGAGGCACAAAATGACATGAGCATTCCTGAGGGACCAACCTTTTCTTCACATGGTGGCAGTGAGATGAAGAAAACTAAGGGTGCTCGGGTCAGGAGAAAACTTCTAAATACGGATCAAAATTGTTTTCACATAGTAAATGAGAAAATATCATGAATGTTATATTAGTCAGGTTGATGAAAATATCTCCAATTGTATGTGAAGCCCACACACTGTACTCCTTGACTGAATTATTGTACACAGCTATGACTCAATAAAAAAAAATAATAAATAAAATAAAATAAAATAAACAAATAAAAAAAATGGAGAATGCCCCATTAACTTTGCATTTCAGATAAACAACATAACTATATCCCAGGCAGTATTCAGTACCTACTTGAATTAAGAAATACAAAATTAAAAAAGAAATTTAAATTTGCTATTCATGTGAAATTCAAAGCTAACTGGGCATCCTGTATTTTTATTTGCTAAATTGTCAGCCTTGTCCCCTAGGCAATCTTGAAAGCCACGATGTGAATGGAAGAAGGTAGTGTCAAAAGATGCCAAGGAGATTGGGTCTCTGAATCAGGGCTGCGCAGGAACCAGAGAACAATGCAGGAAGGCTGCCTAGATTTTAGGACCTCTGACTTCCAGAACTCTAAGAGAATAACTTTCTGTTGTGTAAAGCCAGGAAGGTTGCTGTAATTTGTTATAGTGACAACAGAAAACAAACATTTAATCCAACACTTCTTTTTTTCCCCCTTTTCCTTTTTCTTTGTCTACCTCATAGACATGGAGAATGCTCCAGCTGAAAAGGACATGGGTAACAAGCAGAGACAGTCTATTTTTAGAAGAGAGAACAGAGGACATAATCACTACATATTCCACATGTAGAATAACTCTCAGCACTTTCTTCTCAATGCCACCAACACATTGTGTTATGTGTCTACCTTTCTCCTTTCATCTAATTCTCTTTCTCTTTACATTTCTTTCTTGTCTTCCATCCTCTGTCCTTTTATCCATCAGTTACTAACTTATCATCATCCATTCATCTATTTTCCCATCTATTCATCCATCCACCCACCCACCCACTCATTAATCTATCCATCTAGCACCCATCTATCTACCCATCCATCCACCCACCCATCCATCCATCCATCCATCCACCCACTCATTCATTCATCTACCCACCCACCCATTCATTCATCTATCCATCCAGCATCCATCTATCTACCCATCCACCCACTCATTCATTCATCCACCCACCCACCCATTCATTCATCTATCCATCCAGCATCCATCTATCTACCCATCCATCCACCCACTCATTCATCCATCCATCCACCCACCCACCCATTTATTCATCTATCCATCTACCCACTCATTCATCTATCCATCCAGCACCCATCTATCTACCCATCCATCCATCTATCCATCCACCCACCCACCTATTCATCCACCATCCATCCATCCATCTACCCACTCATTCATCCATCCATCCAGCACCCATCTATCTACCCATCCATCCACCCACCCATCCATCTATCCATCCACCCATCCACCTAGTCATCCATCCATCTATCCACCCACTCATTCATCTATCCATCCATCCACTCATCCATCTATCCATCCACCCATCCACCCACCCATTCATTCGTCTATCCCTCCAGCACCCACCAATCTATCTACCCATCCATCCATTTATCCACCCATCCATCTATTTATCCACCCATCCACCTATTCATCCATCCATCCATCCATCCATCCATCCATCCATCCATCCATCCACCCACTCATTCATCTATACATCCTTCTTCCCATCCATATATCCACTCACTCATCTATCTATCCAACATACTCTTCCAGGCTTTGTTTTCATTAAAAGAACACTTTTCAAATTCACAAATTTCCACTTCTCAAAAATACTTGATATATTTTGTCCTTCCTTTTATACTAGTGTATCATTACTTATAGATCCATTTGAATAAAGAAACTTTCCTTTAAAAAATATAATACCCCCAGTTAGTAGTCAAATGTCAGTATGCATCTGGGGCTCTAGTTAAATCCCAATATTTTGTAGATATTTGTTCTCTAGGTGTAGGCCTAGGTATTTGAGCGTTGGTTAAGCAGTTTGAAAGGTGATTGGCAGAGACCACCTCTTTCCAAGACTGGAGTAGTTCACAGATCAGTTCAAAAAAATTTGTGGGAGATGCAGAGCAGACTGACACAGCACTGTCAGTTCTTCATTTTTCAAAGCAAAGTCATTAAAAACAAACAAACAAGCAAAAAGGCCAACATTTCTTTCTTTAAAAAAGTATACTTTCACACCATAAATGTGGGAGAAACTATTTCTAAATCATGAAAAACTCATCTTAAGACAGCACAAAGAGATATACTTATGTTGATACATATTTTTTTTTAAAGAATATTATAAGGAATTCAGGCATTTTACTTGATGAGTTTTTTTCTTTATACAAGCTTGTCAATTTGCACATCTATATTTGGTGCAGTGTGCAATAAAGTGATGATATCCTGCTTCTTCCTGGCTTTCATTTTTATCAGCTATTGTTGCAAATCTGCTCTCTCATGCATCTGTTGATGGAAATAGAAATGACTTTCTGAAAGCTGTTTCCCTCAATCTAAAATATTACGTATAAAGACGAAGAAGGCACCTTGCGGCTTCGGCCACTTCTCTTGCTTTTTCTCACTCTCAGTGAAGAAGAAAGCTGCTCTGGGTGCTGATTTGCCTGATTGGGAAGAAAAAACCTGAGGTCCTAGGTCCTTTTCCTTTTCTAGAAGCTGTTCTCCCCTCGGACTGGCCCTGGGGAGCTTCAGGCTGAGTATCTGGGCACACATCAGAGAAGTCTGGCTGGGGAAAACTTCATCCGAAACAGAAATCGCATCACTGACTTCTGTTTGGGAGCCAATTTTTTTTCATTATGTTCAAAAACATGATGAAAAATTGTCAGCCAGTATTTTTTCAGGGCACATCAGAATTACCTCTGCAGATTTAGAAATGGTTTCTCAGTGCTTCTTGGGATCAGAGTTACTGGGAGGGGTGCTTTGATATTTTTTTCTCCCCTAAACCACACAAGTAACCTGGCACCCACCTTTGCGAAGAGTCTTGCCGTCCATTGGTGGTTCTCCTCCCCATCTGCCTGGTTCAGTTATCTGGGGAACGTCACCTGGGCCTTACTCAGGATGGCTTGCATGAGAATATTTGGGGGAGGGAGGTGGTGTACCTGGACATCAGTAGTTTGTAAAAGTTTCCCAGATGATTCTAGCGTACAACCATAATAAGGACATTCAGGGGAAAATGCTTGGATCTTCATAACTTAGCATATCATTTCAGGAGCCTGAGAATAAGGAATCCTACCTGGGTGGCACCTGTGGCTCAGTGGATAGGGTGCCGGCCCCATATCCCGAGGGTGGTGGGTTTGAACCTGGCCCCGGCCAAACTGCAACAAAAAATAGCCGGGTGTTGTGGCGGGCGCCTGTAGTCACAGCTACTCAGAGGCTGAGGCAAGAGAATCACCTAAGCCCAGGACGCCTTGCCACTCTACTGAGGGTGAAAAAGTGAGACTCTGTCTAAAAAAAAAAGAGAGGGAGAAAAGAAATCCTGCCCATGTCACTTTGGAGCCAATAATCAGCCACTCTTCAGAATGACTGCATAAATCATGGGGGCTTCCGTGGGAGGCAGACCCAGAATGAGTGTTATAACACTAACTAATGGTTCCTGGGGACTTGCTGAGTCCATGGCCCTGTTCTAAGGGTTGTCAACTACTGTTACATCTCCTAAAGACTCAAGGAGATCAGCGTCATTATTATCCTCATTTTATTTGAGACGGAGGATGTTGAATTAATTGCCTGAATTCATGCAGCTGAGTCGTTATGTAACCTGGCTCAACACTTACCCTCTTCACCATGCTGGGTAGTAGGGAGGAGGGTTCTGAGGGGGACTGTCAAAGAGCACAGTTAATGTAAGCTCATGGCATGTTTGCAAATAAGGGCAAGTCCAGGAAGAGCCTTGCTAAATGCAGAAGCTGAAAGAAAAGAGCACGTGAGCGAGTCCTTAGGGGAAAGGAGAGTTGGTGCATAAAGCTTATTTGAGCAAAGACACATTTCCTTATCCTATTTCAACAATTTCCAGAGCTTTGTGCCCAGAGGAGGGAATGGAAACTCCGTTTTACAGTGTGAAGCATCCAGGCTCTTCAGTGGCGAGCTCTTCTCATTACCCTGGGGCTGCCCAAAGACAAGTCACTGGAATTGAAAGTACAGTATCACGCTTGCAGTTTCTAGAACAAGGGCGGTAATGGCCCCTTTCCTTTGTGCTGTTTAGACCGTACCAAGAGAGTGAGCCATGCTTTAAAAAGAAGAAGAGGAAAAAAAAATGCTTTCAGAGGATGCATTCATTATGATGAGGGGACTGGAAACTGGGTTAAGAAACCAGAGGGGCATTGAGGTGATCTTGGAGGGCGTGCACAGTTGCTTACACTGGGCTGTCCTGCAGAAGAGGGATCAGACTTGCTGGGGACAGTGTGGAGGCTGGAAGATTTGTCCTATGGGAAGAAAGCTACCTCTAACTGCCTCGAGGGCATTCATCACTTTTGCAAAGAACCAAGATAAGCCAAACATTGACTATGGAGAGGGTACACCTTCCAAGGTCTTCATAACTGACATGCCCTGGTCCTGTGATGATTCCTCAACTTCCCTCAATTATAGAATAAGACTTCACTGGCCTTGTGCTAAGGATGAGTCATACACTGTGAATACACAGACTTGGCAAGTAAAGAAGATAGAGAAATAAACAGTTTCACTCCCACACTCACCCCAAAGACTAGGCTTTGAGTTCAGATTATAAGCATTGTGTTTTCTATCTATATTTTAGAGTTAGTATCTTCCTCTCACTCTGTCTTTCCTTTTTCTCTCCCTCTTTCTTGATTTCTAATGTCTCCTTTTCCTCCTCCTTAACCATCTGTCTCTTAGTTATTTAGTTATTTTTCTTCTTTTATCTCCTGCTCAACTAACCCTGACCTCTTAGCCATTAATATGAGTGAAACCAATACACTTATTAAATACTACATGTATCTATGCACTATGCATACATAGGCAAGTACCTCAATGTCTGCTCATCCTTTCTATATTCCTTGACATAATTGAAAAATCCAATTAAAACTGTTTGAAAATATTTAAGCATCACGTGTAGCTTTCATCAAGCCAATAATGTATCTTAATAAAAGAGAAAATAGATACTTTCTCTCTTGAAAACCAATTGTCCAGAAGGGGAATTTTCTCCCTCCACCTGAGACATGGGAAGTACAGACTGGTTTATACCAGAGAATACATCCCACATTGTATATTTTGCTATGGGCTTAATGAATGGCTTTCTTGTTCTGCTTGGGGTTATCAGGTGCCAAACCTTTCTAGAACAATAGTCTCAGTAGGATGGCCAACACTCACAGCTAATTTGCTTCATTGTTTAAAAAGTGGTGGTTTCCACTGTGAAGAAATGGTTTGAATTTTTATTTTTGTTTTCATGACTGGAGGTTAGAATCATGGGTAAAATTTGAGAACAAGAATGTCAAATAGCTCTGCTTTAACATGAAAGTGGAAAGCATGTAACGACATATTTTAGAAAGTTTAATTTGGAGAGTACTACAAAAATATTCCTGCAGGCAATTCCTGTGTATTAAACAGTACTTCCTGCTCCTGGGCAGAAGTAAATGGAGATAGCAGAGGAAGCAGGCAAGGGTTGCATATGGTCACGTTTCTGTCACTTGTACGCTATGGGCAGACATGTTTGAACAGATCAATGTGGTCCAGAAGTTTTAATGTGGTGTTGGTCCTGCATTTTAAAGGGGGGTTTTGCCCAGATAACTTTCTATCTCCAGAAAGAAATCAGATCCCAGTTAGGATAAAATTTCCCCTGGCTTCATGCCTTGCTAGATAATGTCATAAATTCTTTTCTTATCGTTCCTGTGATGTTGTACATTTTTCTCTTTTTACTTGTTATGTCCCTGGGAAAGATATAACCATTGTCTGCCTGCCAGAAAGGTCTGTCAATTGTTACAGGGAAATGACATTTTGTGATTTGTGCCAGGTACTATACTAGGTGGTTTACATTTATTTCTTGTAATAAATCTTCTAGGTATAGATTAACATTTTACACACGGGACACTGGAGCTTGGCTCTGAGAAGGTCAGGGAACGGCACATATCCTCAGGATGTAGTAGTAGATTATGGCCTCAACATCCCAACTTTCTGACCTAAATGACCTTGAACTTTCTGTCATAGCTGAGAACATAACCCAAATCTGGGTTTAAACACTTTTCTCCTACTCTTCTCATACCTCAGAGAGAGCTTGGGTGGCAAGGTCACATGGGAAACCCAAGCTGAGAGGGCGTCTGGGAAATGCAGTCTTTGGTTTCTCAGCCTCCAGCTTGTAGTAAGGCCAGGTTCAAGGGGTGGGGATGGATCTAATGCCCAGTTCTCTCCACAGGCCTCACCGAAGCTTCCCTACCTTGTCACACTTAACCCTTTCAAACCACACAACAGCAACAAAAAAAACCCGCTCTCATAACTAATAAAACCAGCCTTTGTGCAAGAGAATATTTTTAACTTTTCTCCTAAAGCAGAGACTCCAACTGTCATCAGTTGCAGCATTCATCCCTGGTTGGGGGGAGAGGTCCATCCTTCTTCCTTTAGTTCAATCACAGTCTTTAATTGTTATACTATAACCAGTGGACAAAATTATGAAGTCAGCACCCACCAACAAGCCCAGTGTAAAATGGTAGGGAAGAGTGGAGAAAGCCATCTGACACAGCATGGAGATAAGATATACGTTAACTATAGCAACAAAACAATGCTCATTTCTGTAACTGATTGTGAGGCTTCCTTGGTATTTATTATTGATATCTTCATTTCACCACTGCTTACTCTATGTTGCCATTGCCCTCAGCCAGACCCCCGGCAGGTTAGGGTCTTTATTCACGAGACATCCCAAACCTTCATTTGTGAACAGTGTGAACCTTAGGGAGGTCTTTGTTGAATTGGTTCCCATGGTTTTCCATTGACTTTTAGCATTTGTCATGACACAGTAACAGGTCACTCCACAGGATGTCTGGGTTGGAGGAACATTCTCCCATCAACTGCATTTTTTTTTCAACTGCATAATTTAACAGGAACTACATTTCCCTTTGATAATCAATCTAATATTTCCAGTCAGCAAGGTAACCTTCCCCCCCGCTTTTTTGACTGCTTATTTAGGGACACAGGGAACATGAAATGGCTGGAGGCCAATTAGCTGTGGGAAAGTGGTTTTGTCTGATGGTGGAATAATTTTGTTCTTGGACTCTGACTTCTACACCAGCAGAACTATGGTGGAACAGGTGATGTTAAATGTTTTTGAGTGAATTCTTAGATGAAATGTTAAGAGATGACACTCCCATTTGCATCTTTCAGGTTCCGGAACGTTTTCTGACCATGGGAAAATCAGCACCCAATGTGACTGCTGGTTTAGAGCAAAGAACCACATCAAGAACAGCACACCCGGCCTAACAAACTGTGGCTTTCCACCTGGCCCTGGAACTCAGTGCCCTGTAGGCCGGTTGCTTCCAGATGGTGAGGAAAGTGGTAAGAACTGGGAATCTTGGCAGCCTTAATGCTTGGGCCAGGATGTGAATTCCTCGTTGAGAAGCAATATCGTGTGGATGCCTTGATGACAGATAAGGCAGAGTGTGTTGCAGGAGGAAGCATGGCAGGCAGAGAAGGGAAATACTTATCCAGAGTAAGTCCTTTCTACTGAGGGTATGTTTATATTCCTTCAAGGATGCGACAGTTCCAACATAATTAACCTTCTGATGGACATTGCCTGTACAGGAACAAAATTCCAAGTGGGCTACTGCTGCAGGCAGTTTGAATGCTCTGTAGTGCAATTGTCCCATCAGCCCAGTGGCAATAGATGAATCGGCCTTGGGGAGAAGAAATCCTCTCTGGGCCGGGCTGTAGCTTTTTCCCTGCCACTGAAGACACTTTATTTGTAAGCCCACTGACCATCATTGGGGTTGGTGGGGAGGAGGCTGACTGAGAGCTCTTGTGTGGGGGTGTCTTTTTTGCTTCACTGCTGCTCATGTCCGCTCCAGAGGAGGTCGTTGGGGAGCCACCCTCAGGCTCCATTTTGAGGTGCCCCTCTGCCTTCCTTTTCTCCAAATTTTCTTGTAACCAAATTTCAATTTGTTTCCTTCCAAGTTCCTGGACATTTGTCCAAACTATAGCAATTTCCTCCCTACCCCCCTCCCATGACCAGCTCTCATTTTCCAAGCAAAATGGACATCAAGAAGGGTTGCTCTAGTTCAGTCCCAAGTGTGACTTCCTGCTCTCCACTGTCCTGTAAGGTCACCTCTGACTGGTGCTGTCACTTTGCAGCAGTCTACTTCCAACCCGTGAAGCAGGTTTTTTCCCTTGCTTCAATCAACTAGTGGGAGGTCTCTGTGTGGCCACAGATATAAGGAGAGGAAAAGACGTCAGTGTATCAGAGTAGGCATATGGGGGGGATTATCTTTGTCCAGACAGATGACTTGTGCCTGCAGGCTCTGCTCTGGCTGGCTTCCTTACATGCAATTCCATTTAGCTGCTGTTAGGCCTGACTTGATAGTACAATAAGCCCAAAACACCCAGTTCAGATGGGCACCTCTCTCTACAAGAACAACAGCGTCCTTTATCCAGGTGTTTGGTTTCTAAAAGGGCCCTACAGCACTCCAATAACTATTTTCCAGAAGATGAGTTATTAAAAGGAGAAGGTATAGTTTGCTTCAAAACCCAGGGGTCTGAGTTTGACTCTTCCATCCAGGCTCACCATAGGCTCTACAGACATAGCACCCTGGGCAGACAGAGGCCCTTTGACTCATGAGGCCAAGTGCAGAGCCATCTGCCTTGCAGCTGGAACGACTAAAACCAGCTCAGCCTTGATCAAAGTTATCTTAGAGTAACTCAGTAAACCAGTTGAAACTGTCAACTCAAAGTGCCCTGACATTCCCATCACGTGTTTGGTCTTTTACTGGGACAGGGCACAGAGTGTAGCAGCTTAATTTATTTTTTTGGAGAGTATCTCAACAAGCTTGAGATCACAGCACTAAACATCTATAAGTTGGCAGGTCATTGATTGAATGGAATTTGTCTTTGAACCATGGATATCCACGGGTCATACTAGAGTGCCCTGTACTTCTTATTTCCACCATCTTCTCAGCATAGTGTCATCACCCAGTCGACCAGCATGACCTCCTGTGGGCTGGTGAGATGATCCAAGTTCTTGCATGCTACGGACTCTCAGAACCTCATCCTGTAATGATCACGAACCCAAACTTGTCAGATACCTCTGACAAACTCCAGTATTAGAGAGTTTGTTGCCTCTATTCACTTCTTTTACTAACTCATAATTACTTTTTTAAAATTTTTTTATTTTATTTTATTTTTTTTTGAGACAGAGCCTCAAGCTGTTGCCCTGGATAGAGTGCTGTGGCATCACAGCTCACAGCAACCTCCAATTCCTGGGCTCAAGCGAGTCTCCTGCCTCTGCCTCCCAAGTAGCGGGGACTATAGGTGCCCGCCACAACGCCTGGCCATTT